>VYZW01009419.1:47376-134815 GCA_013401315.1 Balaeniceps rex | reverse complement strand
CCCAGGGTCCTCCTTTCTACCCTTTTTAAAAATGGGTAAAAAAAAAAAATTCACTTCTTTTTATACAGAACATACGTTAAGAAGTATACCTAAAGCAATGTTCAGTTCTGGTGGAATTTTGTTTTAAGAAAGAACTGGGATCAGACAGGCAGCATTAGCATGTTTAGGCCGTTGTGTTAAACAATTTCAAGAGATTTAATTAAGGAAAATCACCCCATATTGTGAGTAGCACTGCATGACTGTAGCACAGACAAACCTAAGCAATTCTTTGATGAACACTGCCTCATAGGTTAGTAACATCAGATGAATAAATAATGCTATCCCGTACTCCTGAAGCCTCGTTTCTCAGTGAGGAGCCTCCCCGAGTGAAATGCTAAAGAGAACAGTTCAAAGATTACATACAGGATGTAAATCTCGGGGGAAGTAACAGATTTCTCCAAGCGAAGAAACAGGAAAGAAAAAACAGCAGCTTTCCTTCTTCCGAGAGGGGAAAACAGATAAAGGGTCCTGCCGGCTCTTGCCAAGTCCTCGCGCCCGCTGTGCCACAGTCAGTCCTGCCTTTCATAGGCCACGGAGCAGCGGCCATTCATTATGAGCGGAGGATTAACTGCTTCTCCCATTTTTTTTTCCTTTTGAAATTATAAAAACTACCTTGTGGGAGAAGCTAACACTTCAGTTTGCTGTATCGTGCCAATAGTGATCAACAAAGAGCACTAAAAAGCAGAGTTGTGATACATTTTGTTTGACTGGGCCTTCTCTCCCACCCTCCCCGACAATTATCAGTCTCTGTAGTTTGATAATGGAAGTTAGCGTGCTAAAGACAGTGAGCATTGCCTGTCTGGGAGCCGTGGGTCATGGCAGCCTGATCTCCCCAGAAGCCCCTGAGGCCAGTGGCCAAGAAGCTGTGTGGCACCGACAAAGTGAGATGTCAAAACGGATGTGTTTCCTGAGAAGCTCTTCCATCTTGATGTCTGGACACTTTCCCACGCAAGACACTTCAGCGAAAAGTTGATTCATATCTGTTTACAGCCAAACTCATCCCTGTAAGGCAGATGTACGTTAAAAGCCAAAAAAGCTTTGGTGGGGAGGGTTTCTATTGCAATAGCAAAATGTTGACCTTTCGCTGGTCTAGTCGCTCTGAAATCTTCTGCTGGTGAAATGTGCTGCAGTGGGTGGAGAAAGGAGGCCTCATCCCTCCCCAGAGCATTAATGGTTTTTTGTGATCTCAGGCTGCCATAAAACTTTTTATCAGTTTTATAGCCCTGGAGAGGTTCAGGGCGACAGCCAAAGAAAGACTGAAGTGCTCGGAGCAAAGCTTGGCGGGACTTCAATTAGAATCATAGAATCATTTAGACTGGAAAAGACCTTTAAGATCATCAAGTCCAACCATTAACCCAGCCATAAAGAAAGTTACTTTCCCAAACTTTGCTACCCAGTCTGTGTACAGTTGGGTTTGGGTTGCACTTCTAAGGCACCTCACTTTCCCCTTACACAAAAAAGGAGGGTAAGTGCCTAGGTCTAGGCTTTGCATTTCCACTCTACAGGTCAACAGTCTATACCCTAGATCACGTACTTCAGATCTTGGAGCAGGCACAGAGAAACATTTGCCCTGCCAGGGATTCTCTTCTGCTTCATTTCTGGAGGAGGCTTGGCTGGTGGCCGTGCAGTGCTCCTGCCTCCCTCTCCACCCTGCAGATAGACCGTAGCCATTCCTCTGCTCTCACCCAAAGTCACTGCAGAGCCTGAACTCTGACTCCCAGCTCACTCTTTTCTGTTTGCTTTCAATGCCACGTGTGTGTCAATCCCTCTTCATACTTGTGAAGCCCACGCATACTGTGTCTTTGTGGTAAATACAATGTGGGGTGGTTCTCCTCGGTTAATAACAAGGCCATGCACAAGCCCTCAGCTCCTCAAAGCACAATGAGGAATTTCTTAGGTGCTTTCCAATGTTTTGTTGCAAGTTCATGAAAACTGTCCCAGGAGTGTACTAATGCCCTTGCACATTTCAGAGGCTGCAGGCAGGGGGATTTTGCAGAACCTCCTTGCATACAAGCTCTTGCCACAGAGAGGCAGCCTCTGCCAGTAAGACAGAAAGAAAAAAAAAAAAACAGTGAATGGGAAAGAGGATCTTTGTAGGAAGCATCAGCAAATGGAAAAATAGGGACAGCACAGTCGGGATGTGAGGCTGTGCCTGAACCCCTCCCGAAGTTCCCCTGTACTTTGTACTGTGGATGGAGGCATCACTTCAGCGAGGTGTTTTACCTAAAGTAACAAGGTTCAGTTTTCCTGACCTGTGAAGGCAAAAAGAAGTTTTATCTGATGTGAAATGACAGTGGTGTCTTTGCAGCAGCTGAAAAGTGGTTTTCAGGACCAGGGCAGCAGTGGTACCTATCCCGATGGTTTCTGTGCCCCCGCTGAACAGCTTGGGGGATTCCCGTGTCCACTTTCTGCAACCAAGGGACCTTGCAGGTGGAGATCACTCCATTCTAGCACGGTGGGCAGTCTAAAGAGAGCATAAGCAATAATTTACAGCAGTTGGTGATTTACTAAAACCATGAAAACCATATATAAATTTCACCCCTTCAATTAAAAGACCAAGTTGAGGACTTGCTGGGTTTTTTTTTAACGGACTATATGGACCTTTACTCCTTCTTTTTTTAACTGGGAACCCTGTGACATCAACATTCCTGAGGACAAAAGTCCTTAGCTTTCCACCTGCAAGTCAAGGATGTTTTTCTATTAAAATCCTAATTGTATCAATGAGGTTTATTCATTGTTTCAAAGCTACAAGTAACAATTAGCATGCTGATGTTCACTGATTAAGAGAGGGGGGAAAAAAATCTAAGGTAAATAAATCAATTTAAAAATTATCCCTTTCTGCAAACAACAGCTGCACAGGAAAAGGAAGACTGTTAGCCATCTTTCACTGATGTACCAGGCTGATCCAGTAGATGCGTTTCAAGTACTCTGCGGCTGCAAGTTAATATATCCTACACTCCACAGGAAAGAGCCATGCAGGAAAACAAAAAAAAAAAGGCAGAACAATTGTGTGAACCGAACGCCCCATCTTATTCTGAAAACATCTGGGCCTCTGAATGTTTCATTCATTCATTTGGTTTATTTGGTGCCCAAGCACTAGCAGCCTGTCTCGGTTAATAATAGAAAAAGCAAATGTTGATGTAGAGGTCCTTTGCCTTTTATTTGGTAGGACACGGACTCGGAAAACAGGAACCACTCAGGGGCTGAGGCTATACGAGGTATGACGAGATTCAGCATGGAGGAGGACGGCTGGGATGTGCAACTCTGGGATTATGGAGGGAATAAGGAATGCCCACAGTTTTGGAAATACTGGTTTATCGAGAGCCTCAGTTCAGCACAAAGTACAGGAGTGTTGGAGAAAAAGACTACAGGGGTGAAAGAAATAAATGGAGGATGAAATGCAGACTCAAAAAGTCTGGGATGATTTTGGCAGAAAGATTCCAAAAAGCCAGGATTTTACCAGTCAGGATGTCACAATTTCCAACAACTTCTGTCAAGCTCAGCCATGGGACTCTGTTTCGGTGCTGAGGAGTGTCCTGTGAAGGGTTAAGTGGCAAAAGAGCAACTGCTTCATTTTAGGTAGATAACACAACAAAGCCTGGAAATGCAAATGCATTCAGAAAAAGCCTTTGAACAACCTTTTTTTTCTCCTCTCAAAGTTGTTATGTTCTAGAGGTTTAAGAAAAGTCCTCACCGTTTATTGTCGAGTGTTTATTACTGCAGACGTCAGGAACGGCTGACGAGTTTACATAAAAAATTCCGGATCTTAACATTTTCCCAGTTGTTACTTTTCTTTTTCTACTGCTTCATCTTTACAGAAGAAAGGGATAAAAGTGATGTATTTTGTTGCACTTTTTCCTGCGGTGAATTAACCCTTGGCCAACAATGATAAGGAAGGCAGCACAGCTATATGGAAATTAAGTTGACAGCCCATAAACACGAGAGCCTGTTGTTCACTGGATTTCATTTTAATAGACATTAACAAAGCTTTTGGGTTAAGTGAGCAAACGGAACTAGCCCTGAAACATTTCATTTCATAGCCCTTTTCACACGGATTAGCTATCAGTCTGAAAGGCTTGTGAGGCTTCATCTGGCTTTTTAATTCAAGTTGTACCGAATCCATTGCAATTCCCTTTTGCTCCTAAAATGCTACAAACAAGTAAACAATACCCATTGCAGATCCTTACCTTTCTTGGTAGGTGTCAGATTTTTAATGAGAAATCTGAGGTTGGAATGGTGCAAATCTGCACTGTCCTACCAAGGGTAGAGCCTGCCTATTCCCAGATCTTAAGTTAGTGGGAATCTTTATTCTACAATGATAATTTTGCCTTAAAAAATGTCAAAGGTACATACACGAGCTTAAGGAACAGCTAAGCCTGTTTTCCCTCCTCCCAAATTTTGGGCACAGTTTGTGCCTGGGCTGAACTTGAATTGGCTACAAGCTCTCTGGGTTGGGGCGCCAAGCTTGCGTCACCCTGCAAGTTAATCAAAATTGAAGTGACATCTCACTGCAGACCTCGATGCTATCGTTCTGCTCATCGTCGTTTTCAACTGTCTTCCCCTCCCAGAGGCAATAACACACAATTAACAGCTGGGTAAGAACAGGAGCATACTGTGCATACTTTATTTGTGGGTAAAAAAGCGCAGAGTAGCCACAGTGCCTAAGAATCAAGATGAGTGGTTTTAATAATCACTTCTGACTGAGAGCAGCATAAGGGAAATTAAAATAATGCTCTTATACACGCTCGGGCTAAGCAAGTCTTCCAGTCAAGAGAAACCACAGAGTTTCCTAATGGGACAGTCAGGAGCTCGCTGTAGGAGTTTCCATCGGGCCCACAGCCAGTGGTGGTGGTACCATGCTGGATGGCCCCAGCTCTGCACAGAGGCATCAAAGCTTGAACGCTTTGGTGATCCTGAGCAGCTTAATGGAGTTGTACCACATGGTGCCTGGCATACCAGAGAGCAGCCCACTATTTCAAGCCAGCCCTGTAAAGCTGAGGACTGCACTGTAAGTGGCACAGTGACTGCATTCTCCTGTGACCAGGAAACAACCGAGACTGAACAGTTCTGGGCAGAAGTCAGTCGGTGCTAACGCCTGGTGTAGGACCATACCGGTCATTGCGTGCCGCAGGGATACTGCTAAATTGAGGCTGAAGAAGGGTGGTCAGGGGGGCTGATGTTAGTGCAGGAGCATGACAGGAGTATGAGTCGTGTAGTGCTACCACGTCCATGGATACATGCTCCTCAAAGTATTGAGTGGATGGAGTTGGGTGATTGGTGGAAAATTGTTTTCCCAAGGATTCACGATTCAATCATCCATGCTTGCATCCTTTTCACCTGTCTTCATACAATTGTTTGTTTGCATAGATATTTGTGAAGTCTTTCATTTACATGAATACGTATTATTCACACACAAGAGAATGTATTGACACATGAACAAATGGGTTCCCAGAAACACAAGCACGCTCTCTGTGGAAGTGATCACGCTGACACCCTATCCATACACATTTACTTGATGAGAACGTGACTAGAGAAACCAAATGTGAAACATGCAGGACAGCCAATAAATGCCATTAATGTATCCCGGTCAGGAAGGAAACCAGCTATTTTTAAAGCAGGGATTTATAAATATAGCCAAATGTAAGGCATGCTCTAAAGAGGACAAGCAGGACTCGAAGATGCTTAGTAGCTTTCCTGGAGCACACAGTTTATTCACCATCCTTATTACTGGCCCAGACCCAAGTAGAGCAGAGACTTTCTAACATCCTGTTAACGTGTCTTCTGCTCTTTTAGCTAATAGCATCAGCACGTCAAAAAAAGTCTGTAGAAATATGCAGGACAGGGCTTACCACTTCTGCGGGGCTCTGTTGCAGATTTCTGACTCATGAGCAGCGGAGGGGTTGAGAGTGGGGGTTTCTGTGTGTCTGCCTCACGCTTTCAGGCATAGACGCTCACCCTATCTTGTGGCACGCATGAACTTGAGCGTGGTCCTTCACAGGTTGGGCCAAGGCAGCATCTATCCACTTTCTTTCCTCTTTTCAAGAATTCAAAAAAGTCCCAAATGACTTAAATTGCCCTAGCAAAATCCCAACACAAGCACCTGTGCCTTACAGCTCATTCAGGACTCTTGAGTCTCCAACAATAACTCTACTGGAGGATCCTGCTGCGCAGCTCCTGTAAGAAAGGTGTCTTCAAGTGATGTACACGAGTAGGATCCTTGGATGGTGTTGCTGCCTGAGACTCAGGAAGCCGAGAAGCTCAATGCCTGGAAAAGTCTGTATTTCTGTGCTGAAGAACAGGAATGTAAATATTGTATTAAGATCTTGTATTTAACACCTGTGATCTCAGCAAAGGGGAGGAGAAGGAGGAGGTTGTCATGAATAAACCAGCAATGCTTACTACCCAAAGGTTTCTATTTCAAAGATTTTCAAAAATATTTCATGTGTTATTTGCAAGGTTCTATACTAATTAAAACATGCACTGAAATATTTATTAAGATACTGCATCTCTCTCTGCTCCCTCTCTCAAGCTGACTAAGAGATATCATATCAGCTACTTTGGGGGTCTGTGTACAACAAACAGCCCAGAGGCTTAATTTTGTGTAGCGCTTCTCGAAAAGCTACGACTGCAAGCTGTGCTTCAGCAGAGTGTAAGGTTGAAATGTAGCAGGATATTGCTGTTTTAATGTTCCTATCACATGGGTATGTAAGGCATGGGAGGTAATCAGTAGCTGGTTATTAAAAATCAATTTACTCCAGTGTTCTACAGCGCAGACATCCACCATCATAAATAATGTAAAAAATTTTAACTTTATTCTGAATCTCCTAATACATAGATTAAATTTTCTAACTTTTTTTTCTTGGAGCTGCAGTTCCTGGAAAAAAGAGGTCTTGGAAAGTTGTTGTGGGAGCATTAAAACATTTCTGGACTAATAAAAAGGACACAGATATTGTCTTCTTAATTTCCTGCTTTGAAACCATTCTTATGATTTCACAGCTTTTATTAGTAAATTCACTTATTAGTGAGTTTTTGGGTTTCCCAGTCCTGCCAGCATTGACTACATGCAATAATTAGCAAGTAACATAATACTTATTTTTAAGGTGATTTTCTTCTACTCTTCCTAAGTATGAAGACTTGATTTTATTCTCTAAATTACAGTTGTAGCCCATAGCATGAGGTTTTACCGGGGCCGATCAAGAATTGTATTTTTAATATCTGTTTTGGGTAGCTTAAAAGACTGTTGAAATTCAGTGAGTTTGGGGATGTTATTTTCCAGTGTGGGAGTCCACCTTCTCCAAATGAATTTGGAGAGGCTGGAGGAAGAGAGGAAATGTTTGCCCTTCTTACTGAAAAGAGATGAAGTCCCTCAAGAAAATTTATTGCCTTCATGCTTTGAAGCGATGGCTTACTTTCACACACACAACGCCCCATGTTTAAATGGCATTATTATGATGGCAAACTTATGCATGGAAAAGGTCAGAAATGCCAGAATTACAACAATATACTTTCGGGGGGGTTCTTTGTGCGTTGTGATGTTGAATAGGATTGTGTACTATTTCTCTGTAGATGCTACACCTTGCCTAGCGAGTCACTGTCACATGACTCAAATATTTCTGATTTAGTTCTAAATACTGGAACAGAGGAGTTGAAGCTTCTCTATTCTGTTCTACAGTACACTGGATGTCCCTTTTGTTATCGTTACAAATATCCAGTGGCGTTAGACCTTCACATCTCTCCTACAAGCCCACACAGCGCTGTGGAGGGACCATTTATTTGGAAATTAGAAGTATCTATTTAACACCAAGAAGGATATTTGGTATTCTAAGAACTGGATTATACAAAGGTAAGTGAAATTTCTTTCAAAGCTATTCTAGATTCACATCGGTCATAGTCTGGGGAGAGGTGAGCCTCAGTCACAGGTTCCTTTGAGGCATTCCTGCAGCCTCAAGGCTTCTTGGACTCATGTGCTGTCCACAGCTGTCTCCCTTAAGCAAGGAGCAGGCACCATAGCCAGTGGCAAGGATTTCTCCCCTTTCCCCTGTGCTCCCCACACATCACCAACCCAGCAGCTGAGCAAGGACTGCTGCTGCACAGAAGGGATTCAGTCGTCATACATCTTTTTTTTCCCAAAAGCAGCCTCAGACTGCTCACCAGTCTGAATAGCAAACCCAAAGCAGACAAGCTAATGCAGGAATGGCAGGAACCTCACTCAGAGCCAGTTTGAAATGCAGCGAGCCCACCACCTCCAGATTGTGCGGGTTGTACTACTTCATGTGCACACTGGTTCTGAACTGTATTTCTTCACAGAGGACTTTTTGCTTAGCTTAGTTAAACGGCAAACAAATGCCAAATAAAAGATCATTGCAAAAGGTCCCATAATAAAAAATGCCTTGTGATTAGGTCAAGAAATATCAGCAAGGGAAACTGAGGTTAAAATTTATTCCTTACTTTCTACCCATCCAGTGAAGTACTGCAGTGCTAATGTGGGAGGCTGTGGAAACGCCATCCTGGAGGGTTTTAAGGACAGGTTAGCAAAAGTCTCCCAGAAACAGGTTAGGAACTGCAGATCCTGCATGGGGGTAGAAGAACAGACTGGATGAGCTCTCAGTGGTTTTTTTTCTAGCGTTCATTTCTATAACCCATCATACACCCGAAATAGGGCAGCTATCCCAGTTTAAAAGGGATTCCTGGAGAAGCCCGTATTGTTTATTGGTGCTGTGCTGGATCTTCCAAATCCCACGTCGAGCAGCCTGCCTTGTGCGGTCCCCAGCACTTGCTGCTGTTTCACACCATCGCTGAGCTGTCAGAGAGAAGAGCCTGACCATCACCACCCGGGAGAGCAGCTGTGGTGGCATGGCAGCCCGGCTCCAGCAGAGCCTTTGGCTGCAGTGCCACAGGCAGTCACTCCAGCAGAGCCGTTTCAGGGGAAGGTGCATGCTCAGCCCCCCAGGGGCTGCAGACACCTCTCCCTGGTGGAACCACGTTAGCTTTCTGCTTCGTCGCTTGTGCAACTGTGGCTGCCACGTGGCACACAGAAACAGCTTAGAGCCAGCTACGCTGCAGTCTAATATGTTGAACTGCATCCAGCATCCACTGCTCTGCACTGACCTGACTGAGTCACCACTATTGGAAACCTACACTTTGGAATAGCGAGAGAAGTCCGTCTCACTTTGCCTGCAAACTGGACTGATTGTCTTCCCACAAGGTGAACAAACAAAACTCTTTCAGGGACTGAATTTCAACCCTTTCTCCATCACAATCCATCATCCCCACGGCCATTGCAATAGTTGGTGGTCTAAGGAGGCGTAAAAGCTTTAGCTTAGCTACTGCACCGTTCTAGCAGTAGACACAAGCAGAAAAGAAAAGCTAAAAGTTTTTTTAACTCTTTTAAGATCTCATTTTAAGATTTTAAGTCCCAACAGAAAAAACAGTGCAAGTGTGGCTCACACCTTGAGGGGACAAATGAGCTTAGACAACTCAGCAGCCAACGAGCAGAAGACGAGTTACCAAGCAGGACAGCTCGATGCCAAGAGCGAGCAGGGAGCTGATGTGCCACCAGCTTCATCTGAATATTCAGGAAAGTTAAACGGTGACACCTTGTCCTGGCACATGTCCCAATCCTCTCCTGTAAAACAAACCCTGGCACACAGCACATGTCATGTCACTTGCCTTTTTTCTTTCGGAGGAAGAGCAAAAAAATTCTGCACATTTGTGAGACATCTGCATTTAAAGCCACAATTGCAGAGAATGTAGATAAGTGTGCCCTTCAAAAAATAAATCCCAGGGCATATTTTCATGGAGTACTTTGTGCTCTGCCCTTGCTAGGCTAGGGAGCCTTAAGACCACAGTCACATGGATTAAGGCAGAAGCATTGCATAGACCAAAGGTATCAGCCACACTAGGCAAAGATTTCTGGATTACAATGTGTAAAAGCTAGCAGCAACTGAGATGGCAGTAACTAAATTTAATAATGCTCCTAAAATTACCTATGTGAATTTCCTGGCTGTTTATGGCCTGGAGGAAATGCTTTCTAGGAGCAGGGTGGGGTGTGTGTCAATCAGCAGTTCACACCTGCCAGAGAATTTGTGCAGGGAGCTGTGTAAAAGTGGGATGCATTTGGGAAGCTGTGGGGCGAGGTGGCAGGCGGGGGAAGTGCAGCAAGAGCAGGCAGTGGAGTGGGCTGTGCCAGGCTGGGCAGGACCCAGGGAGGCTAGCAGAGGATCCAGGCTCGTTTTCGGAAATAACTCTGAGGTGCAGGTCTTGGTGGGGCAAAACAACTGCTTTATTAGTGCAAAGTGAGGGCTGTGAGGAGAGTGGCAGCTTTAGGGGAGCTCACCCACAGCTGAGCCCCCTTCCCCCGTTGTCCACCGCTTTCACTTGCAGACCTGGAAAGCGTTTGGCAGTGCTGTGTTCCCCCTCTCCCAGCTCACCTGGGAAAAGCCCAGGCAGCAGCCACCGAAATGCCTCCCATAAATCCTCCCTAACACCCTCCAAGCCCATGCACGCCCCTCGGCGCTGCTCAGGCAGCCCGGGTGGCTTGCATGGTGGCTGGACCCTGCATGGGACGGTCGGTCACGGAGCAGCGACTGGAGCCTGCCAGCTCTGAGCAGTGTGGCTGCTGTTAGCGAAGAAGTCTGAACGCAGGAGCAAAGAGCGTGTTTTCCAAGGAGATTATTTGGCACTTAGTAGTTTGCCTCCCAGATGACGGGAGGGACTATGCAGGGACTATGCGTTAGCTGGCTTCAGACACAAGAGTCGTCTTGCAAATTACAGATGAAACCAGAAAAGGTGATCAGAAAGGAATACTCTTCAAAACTCAAGGCTCATCTCTCTGGCTTGATGGAGAAGCAGGTTTTTCTCTAGTAGTAGGCAATTATTCTTCTGTGGAGTATAGATTTTGTGAAACATCATGAAACACTATCATAAATCAGAGAAGGCTAAACCCTAAAACCTCACATCAGAGACACTGGGTTCAGGCTTCCCCTAGAATCTTATCCCTCTGGCTCTTTATCCAGGCCAAATCCAGGCTGAGGAAGTGCCCATGTTAATCCATTTAAGAGGGAGGATCACAGCAAACATCTCATGACAGCAGCTGACCTTACAAGAATGCCTCCCTCACGATGGCAGAGACTTGACATAGATGCCTGAACTTGCAAAGCATTTGTCATTTTGAACTGCTGTGTTGGGACAAGAGTTCATAACATCCTTGGGATCCCCAAGCCTTGTTCTCTAATTGTTCTTCAATCTGAAATCCAGTCTGTTCAGAAGAATTCAAGTAAATGTTTTGTAGTATTTATATTCAAATATCTGAGCTAACTCGGAGAAAGCAGGGTCTTTTAATCTCCACAGTAGCCATTTCTCAATGGAAATAGAAGGGAATTGCTTTTAAGGTAAAGAAATAATTGTTTTCAGCTGGTTAATAACAAAAAGAAATTGCATGCGAGAGTTTGTATTGTCAAGTCCTCCTGTTAAATGTAGAGAGAGAAGGGTTGCAGAGCATGGCTCCAGGCTGGGACAGTGATGCAGCATTACCCCTGCTCCCCCTCTATTACAGCTTTAAAAATGATCTGCAGGCTGCACCTCAAGACAGCTCAAGAAGAAGGGTCTCATGGAGCTGAGATAAGCACCATGTTTATTCACTGCAAGTTCCTTCCGTCTCCTGCCTGACTCAAATGGATGTGATCTAGACTGGAAGCCTAATGTTCATGTACCTTTTGATATCTTTCTGGCTGTGTAAAGGGACCACAAATGGGGCATAAGTATAATTTATACATACTACAGCCTCACTTTTCATTGCCCCAGTAGAGACTTGCTAACTATGAGATTGAGGCCCAGAAAGTTCACATTAATTCAGGCGTTAGTTGTTTCTTTAAAGTGTAAAATGGCAGTTGTACAGCTGAAAATCCCAGCGGCAGCACCGTAGCTTCACAAGAGGAGACAAATAAAGCATTCAGTGTTCAAAAAATACCACAAGGGCCAGTCTCGGTGAATCTGCTGATCTCCCCAGCATCCGTCAAGCAAAGTCTTCTCAGAGAAAAAGCATCTGTGTTTGAGACTTCTCATACATCCGACAGCTCAGGAGGTGACTCACACACTGGGGGGGCTGGTGTAGAGTCAAGCTGGCCAACTTCAGTCAAAACCAATTCTGAGAGCAGAGAGACGAGCAGGAAGAAAGAGAAATGGCTCTGTTGTTAACAGCCATGCCGCGTGACCCCGAGCCCGGGCTGGGGTCAGGGCAGTGGGGAGGCTGCCGTTGCTTTCTTTGCCTCCCCCTAGAAAATCTGGGCTTCCAGACATTTTTCTTCTCAATCGTGGAGCAGCCAGTGGCATTGAGCTGCACAAACATCTAAGTCTGCACAACCAAGGGATCCATGGTGGGCAAAGGCTGGCAGTGACTGCTTACACCTCATGACCGCTCTGCCAGGAGTGCCCCAAGAATCACGGCACTTGGTGACTCGGTGTCATTAGAGCTAGGATCCAGATTGCATTCGCTGTACCCCAACCTGCGTTACCTGAAGTGGGGAGGAGGAGGTCTGCGAGGAGGGGAAACCCAAGCAGTCAGCACAGAGTGAGGGAGCTTTCTGAGATTTGATACTGCTCCCCTTAGAGCATCCATCTCACCCTCCTTAGTCCTCTGCACCAAAAATGTTGTTCACAATTAAAACCAGTTCTTAAAGGCATGCAGGCTAACTCTGCTGTTTAACAATAGATAGTAGCAACGCATAGATAAGTTCTATTTATTTTCTTAATCTTACATTAAGCCAGGAATGTGTGTTTACATTTAGGATTTCTAAGTATCATGCTTCTCATGTGTGCCTGATTTTTAATGATGTCCTGAATAATTCATTCTAAAAGCCTCTTTATTTTCTTCTCTCCAGTTTAATTAACGTCTTGGTGCAGTCGTTGGGATTTTACCATAAAAGCATAATGCATTTTGCATTAGCGTGTAACTCATGCTGGAAGAATCTGAGTACAGCCACTAAAGAGTTAATAGCAGGTTCTGACAATGCCATTTTATTATGGATGATGAATAATAACAGAACATTTTCTTTATACACCTGAGCACTACCTGCGGATACGCAGGAAGGAGTACTCATCCTGCCCAGTGCCACCGGCCAGACCTCGGCACACAGCTCCCCCCTCACACGGAGGCAAGGGCAGTATCCTGCGTTAGTTTTCTATAGAGTTCTCCCTACCCTTCCCAAAAGACTGACGAAAGCTCCCAAACGTACGCTGGTCCTCTGCCAGAGCCTCAGGTGACAAATGTTACAGGAGATGCAATTGCGATGTCAGGAGGCTCTTGACTGATACGTGCTTTCGGGTTCCCACGTAGAGCCTTTTAGGGTTGCTACCAATGAACACCATTGACCTTCCCATCCAAAGACTTGGGCTTCATCAGTAGAAAAGAGTATTTCTCCTTTCTGCTGCAAGTTGGCAGTGATTATCAATAACTGTGTGAGCTAGAGCTCCTTGTTCAAGGTGCTACGTTGCTTTCTGCAAGGAGAAATATTTTTTTGCTTTGCAAATGCAAGTTGGTATAACATGGTAGTGGACAAGTCTTTACGAATGCCCATGTATGAGGTATCTTCTTATTTCCAGCATATCTTCTGTCCCAGGGTTTCTAACTGCCCTATGACTAATTGTCCTCAGTTCTGGGTGAGGACACCAAAGGAAACCTTCGCTTGCTGACCCCACCAGGGTGCTTTAACTGCAAAGCCAGCTTTCCTGCAAAATGTCCCCTGTGCTCATACACGCTCTCAGCAGGTGCAGGGGCAGCTCACATCTACAGCTGCTTCAGAGGCAGAAGACCCTCCTGATGCCTTCTGCCATTTATCCCATCTCTGGGCAAGTTTCCGTATCTCTTACTTGGTACAGAGTCATACTTGACCAAGTCATGCTTGGGTTGCCTTAGTGCAATATGTTCGCAGTGGACCGGCCGAGAATCACTTTGGTCCTGTGGTGAGGGATAGCATGGGGCCATGTCAGGCTGCGCTGGGCCAGGACCCAGAAGATGTGCAAGAGGTGGCAGCAGCAAGGAGCTGTGTTTTCTCCTGGGCTTGTGAAAGATAACCCATCATTAGATAAAAGCCCGTCCCTGAAGATTAAAGAACCACTCCTAAAATAGGCAAATGATTAAGCCCCAGCTGGTTTGGTCTGGACTAATTAAGGCCAAGTCTTTGGCTGCAAAAAGTGACATGGGATTTAAATCAGCCCTGCACCATTTCAGGAAACAGATTCTCTCGTGCTGGGTTTTTTTTTTCCCCCGTACTATCGGGGGTTCGGATTGTCAAAACACTCAGCGGCGGTTATTCGCTGTTAATTATTTGATCCTTTCTTAAGATCCTCTTATGCAACTGCTCCGCTGTGCAATTAAACAGCGGCAGGTTGCCACATGCCAGGCGGGGTATGCGGAAGCCGGCCGTACCTTAGATAAGTGCCAGGGGTTGGCGCGGTGGCAGGGGCCAGGGGCTGTGGGCCGGGGGCCGCGGGTTGGGGTGAGGGGGACGCGGCGGGGGCAGCGCTTCCTATGCACAAGCTGCACCCCTGCCTCGGCTTCCTGAGCATCTGTGGCTCACGGGACAGGCAGGCCTTGCGGCTTTCCCAGTAAAGGCCTTTTGCTTCCTTTCCGCTGAGACAAAAATATAATAAACCACCTACATTTTGCAACAGGGCTAAACTGAAACCGCCCGGGTCAGGGGGTTTCTCTTCTCCCTCTCTCCTTGCGTAGACACACGTGTACGCATACAAATACAGCCTAAAGAGTGCAGTCTTGGCAGCAGTATATAAATTTGAGAGAGACAATCCAGTTCCTACATTATTTTTCATGGGATACACGGTTTGAAATCTTTTGTAATTCTCTTTACCAGACCTTTTAGACATCTATTCTTCCTTCAGTGCACGATGCAGCTCCAGCTTTAATCAGAGACGCAACTGCTGCCTCCACGAGAGAAGCAATGACTCTGAATTATTTTGCTCCCAAAGGTTTCTGAAGACATTTGAGTGGTTTGCATCCTGGCTTTTTCCGAGTGTGGATGAAAAGCCAACACTTCCCGAGTCTTTGATATTGCAGACTGCAAGGTGTCCCCTGCATGATCACAGGAGCTCAGAAAGGGACAGAAATGGCAGTCGAGTGGCTCCATTCCCGTGATTTGAGGGAGCTCAGAGAGGGGGTCACAGAATCTGGAGCTGGGCTGCCTTTTGCTACACGGGGGTCTTTCACCTTGCCCTGGGCAGCAGCTGACAGTGGTACCCCAGCTGAGATGGGGAAAAGCCTCACTGCTTTCCGTCAGGTGCTCTCTCCTGGCACATAAAGCCTGGTTTGCAGCTTATTTAAGGAGAAATTCAAGGGACAGGTTTTATCTGTGAAACCTTAAGTGATGTGGTGCCTGGCCACCAGCGCCTGCCTCGCTCCTTGTAGGACACCGCGGCCACCCCGGGCACTCCAGCTGGGAGACGTGTGTTTCACAGGGAAGGTGCTGGCAGGTGGCATCTCCAATAGTCCCTGGCACTTGCTCGTCACACTAATCCGCCCCAGCCTGAGTTTGTGGCTCTCAGCCCCTGCCCTCTGGGAAGAGAGGAGAGCCCAGCGGGCAAGGGGGTTGTTTTTAGACATGGGCATTTTTCCAATTGTATAATGCCAGGGTTTATATTACTAGGTTACCTACATGTATAAAAATGCATTTTATTTTATTGTATTTTAATACATACCTAAATGCTTCCAGCTCCAAAGATTTCTCTGAAGACGAATTTAAAACTTTCTCTGTGTTGTACATGAAGACCATCATACTATTCTACAGAAGGGAACATACGCATGAGGACATTACAATAAGCTGTCTCTTGATGTGCCTCTATTAATTTTTTGGTAAGACCTTTTCTACACATCAGCTCAAAGAACTAGTATCCTGTATCTGGGACTTAAAAATTAAGAAAACGTTCAAAGACTATTTGCCTCTGAAGTCTTCAAAATGGTCCCAGCAACAGTTTTCAGAGAAAAGAAACCAGCAGTTTGTATTTCTTACATTTTAAGTAATTTTAAAATTTAAGGAATTTTAAGTTTGATTATAAACTATTTGACTCAGATAGTTCAAAGCTGAACCATGAGTAGAAAATATATATTTTTAATTTTTTTTTCCTGTGTAATCAAGTAAAGATTGTGCAGCCATAATTTAGGCTGTGTTTTTCCCTTGTAATAAGACGCTATTTTTTTCCACAACATATCCTAGGATTAGAAACATATACCAAAAGCAGTGCTTGAATTCCAGCCAATTTAGATCGCTTGATCTTGTTTGTTCCCAAGCTTCGTTCTCAGCCAAGAAAGTCAGAATTCTCTGTCCTAGCAGATTATTATCATCTAAAATTATTTGCACTGAATGAAAACATATACGAAATGCAGATAGCTTGTGGGCTTTACAGATCACTGCGGAGGAAATTCCTTCAACATACAATCTGTCTGTCCAGCTGTAACTTGCTATGTGTTGAAACCTTTATATGCTAAACATATGGTGTATGGTTTAAGTCTCCTCTTGCTATGGATAGCACATCTTTGAAGGCATGATTTTAAAATGTTCCTTTGCTTGGGACACCTACCAACGTGCAGCAGCACTCTTTTGTCGGGCACATTAAGCCCCACGGTCACTGACTCTTTACCAGCAAATGAACTGGGGAGGGGGGCAGGCTCAAGCCATGCCTTAGCACGGTTTACGTGCTGCAGGGAAAGTCCTATAGCCCCAGCAGGGACCGTTTTATAGAAAACCTCAAAAGCTGAGCAGAGCTGGTGTTTACGTACCAAAAGTGTGACTTTTCAAAGGAAAAAAGACACTCAGAAGGTTTCCGTTGCAGAAGAGCAAGTTTTCCTTATCAAGGCATTTGTGCCAGAACATACACTGCTGTGTTGTGTATTTAAAGGTTTTCCAGACCACCCCAACATGAACCCACTTGCTGAATTTTCTAGCTGGGGATCAGCTTTCCAAAATCTCTAACTACCCCGTGCATCTCTTTACGGGATAGAATTGCAATGTTACAAGAAATGTCATCTAAAGAGCATAGCGTAATCCTCCACCATAAATTATGTTAGTCAGTCTTCTGGAAAGCTGAATTGCCAAGGGCAAAAGACCACCTCTCTGTGTCTGTCAAACTGGGGTAATAATAATACTTACCTATATCACAAGGGTGCATTTAGGATTAATTACCCCTCCTCATGCCAAGGACAAATTTATCCCATGGCGTTTGGTACTGCCACCCATTAGTGGTAATTTGTATAACTAATTATTGTGAGGCTTGCCTGCCAATGTTTTCTTACATACACATACACACATACACACACACACACACTCTACATTAACTTTTTTTTAGTAGACTTTCTGGCACTAGCAGAAGTTTTGAGCAGATCTTTCTCAGCTAGGTCTTGTTTTCTTTACCTTTAAAGCAATCTTGACTGATGAGTCCCCAGGCAGTCTGGGCTATTTGTCCATAAGGCGCGAGTATTTCCTGCTGACATTTTAGGATATGCTTCCAAGCATCTTTCAGAAAAGGAAGTAGAGTACAACCCAGAGAGATCCTGCCCCAAAACCGGTCTGCGAATCTCTCTTCCAGCTGATGGCATTAGATTATGGCCTGCAGCTCACCAAGAAGACTGTACAGCTTGGTCACATCAGGGCTGAGGTAACACTCACTTCTCCAAATTAATTGGAAACCTAGTTTCCATTTCCAGAAGTCATTTACAAACTGACTGAAACCATTAATGATTAAAGGATTCACCTCCCATAGCTTCAGCAGTATAAATGCCAGCTTTGTAGGCTTGAGTGATTCATCCCATCACAGGGTAAGCATCCAAAACAGGTGAAACAGCCTCGCTGACGGTTGCAGAAATATACTGGAGAGGGGAGCCTGGCCAGGATGCCTAACTTTCAGACAGCCAAAATTAACTGAAATTAATCCCACTTTAATATGTTTTTGAAGATGGGAATTAGTTTGTAAAGTCACTGCAGCCCAGAACATCAAAGGTCAGTGAGCACCTCACTTGAGCTCTTTTCCCAGTTCTGAAAATGTTCTCTCTGCATCACATGAAACTCTGGTGCTCAGTGAAAAATGCCTGCCTGGTTGTATATCTGAGCTTGTGAATACAACATCCTGTATATAGCACAGCGCTTTATACTGTTTGCATTCATTAAATCCTTTTCCACTGGAAAATTGGCTCTCCAGCTTGGGATATGCATGACACATAGGAAGGATGTCTGTAATCACTTACACAAATGTCCATATCCTTCTGTTTTTCCTGCTCCCTCCTTACTGTCTCTCATGCCCAACCAAACTGCATCTTAAACTGGGAAATGACAAGCCATGAAATATTTTCGATCGGTTAGAATTACGTTAGGGTCTCAAGTATCATAAAAGCCAGAAAAACTGCATTTACTAAAACCTTTTTCTCTGAAAATGTATTAATAATGTATGATCATACTTTGTAGATAATGCAATAATTGCTTGCTTGATTATATAGCCAAAATAATGATTTTCAGAGATGTTTGATTTTTGCCTGGTGACTACATTTTGTATCATTTTCAGGGCAGCAGCTGCTCATCTATTTGTTCTGGTTCAAAAACCAGCTCTAAATTGAAAGTGAATTACTGTAAACCTTCCACAGGCACCTAATTTTACTTTAAAAATACATGCAGCCTAAATGGTCTTATACTCAGGAGGGGAAAATCCCCACACAAAGTCCATGTTCAGAAAACTCAGCACACTGCAATTAGCATCACACCCTGCCAAAACGGACAAATTATGCACCCAGAGAATGTGCGTTCACACACACACGCGTGCAAAAACATGTGCTGTCTTTCAAATCTGGCTTTTAAGTGTTGATTCTGCTTCTTTGCCCCGGCATGATGGTATTTTATGTAAGTTTTTAAAATACATGCCTATGTCACTAAATAAATAAAAATAAATAAATAAAAGTGAGTAAATAAATAAAAGTAAATAAATAAATGAAAGTAAATAAATAAATATAACTTGTAAATATAAGTAAATAAATAACTAAATAACAGTTAATAAATATAAGTTGTGATCTTGGCTAGGCTGAAATGTATTTGAAAACCTGTTTGTGTAATGATTTGGAAAGTAATGGACTATGCAAAACCTGACCTTCAAAATGGGACCAATCCAAACATACATCTAGGGATAAAAAAGTACCAAAAAAAAAAAAAAAAGGAGAGAAATGTATGACTTTTCCCTAAAGAAAAGGGAAAAATCCAACAGTAGAAAGCAGGACAAAGCTCCAGGTGGTTAGCTTATCTGCTTCACTTTTTGGGTTGTTATAAAGATACTCTGCATACAGTTTTCAAAAACAGAACTGACCTTTGAACTGACTGTTTCCACCTACTTCAGTACCAACATGACCAAGGCTTGGTGAAGGCCCTGGTTTACAGCCTTGTCCAGACCAGCTTTCCTTTTAAGTGTGTAGGTATGTTTTCACTGCTCGAATTCAAGGGTGAAGCTCTCTGCAGAAGAGGCTTTCCCACCTCTGGTCTGATGCCGTGCAGCAAGACCATCAAGAAGAGCGCTCTGCCGGTGGGCAAAGCCCACCCGGAGAGGACATCCCCTCACGCTGAGGGCCAGCATGGCCGGTACATCACCTGGTGAAGCTGAGCCTCCCGCTATGGGCATTGCTGCCCCAAGGAGGAGGCTGTTTGGAAATCAGATTGCACCACAGGCTGTTGATTTTTTATTGAATTCTGACAACTCCTGCTTGGTTTTGCCAGCTACTTTTTTAAAACAACAGGCAAAGTGCTTTATTTTTTGCCTAGATATGGGTACATTATTTTCTAGTTGTCTTCTCCCTTATTCAAGTGTATTTTCACCATGGCCAGGCCTGAGGTAGGAGGCAATTTAAGGCTTGGAAAGAGAGTGGTGACCAGATGTAGCGGGCAGTGTAAATGGGCTCCCTTCTACTCAACCCCACTTATTAGATCTTCATTCAGGGTGTTGCAATTAGATGAAGTAATGTCTGAGACTAAAAGAGGGAGAATGACCTTGTTCTAGGAATTTTTTTGTAAATAACACATTGAAATGAAAACAAGGCCATGTTGCACTGGAGAGGAAAATGCGAGAAAGGAGTCACTGATCTGGTTAGTGAGAGGCTACTTAAAATCTGTTTCTAAATGGGAACTTGGGGTGGAGAAGGAGAAGGAAACACCCCAAAAGGTATGGTCAGTCATGGCATGCAGACTAAAAATAAGGGCATCAACAAGAGAATCTGTGCAAGGCAGGTGGGAAGAGGTCAGTGTTCAGAAATGACCCCGTACATTTCAGGTGGGAGGCGAGGAGGAGCCGCTCTCACCCCTGCTCCCGCAGGCATCTCTCCCAGCCTGGCTGCACCGCGGTGCCTCCTCCTGTGCTGCCTCTGCCCAGTCCTCTGAGACCATGGGAAAGATTTCAATAAAAATGCTAAATCCTGGGAGACAAGCTTGAAAAAAATAAAGAAAGAATAGAGGCAATCTCTGCAGTTATTAACCGCCTGATTTAAGAGGTGATTTTTGCAGTCATTATCTACCTGATTTCAAATTTCAAAATATAATGAAATATGGTTAAAAAAATTCCTTAAGTGATCTACCTCTAGTCACAGCCACAGGTTGCTGTTCCCTGAACAACAGGCAAATGTAGGTTAGGGAACAAAGTGGGAGGCAAGAGCTATGATACTTTTTGATTTCAGCTGGTTCTTCGTACCACACAGCACAAAAACCTACCTGCTGAAGGACCAGATGCTAGTTCATGTTGTGTCTAAGCATGAATTGAAACCTTTTTTAAATAAAATGTAATGGGAACTACCTCTGTTTCAATAAGGCCCTTAATGGAATGGTGCAGGTATCAGTATTAGGCCTGTTTTTGTTTAATATATTTCATTATTCATGATCTAGAAATTTACAAAGGAGTCAATTAATTACAGTTGCAGAAAAAACAAAACTGGAAGGTACATTACTATGCTGTTGCCAGTAGTTAAAGTCAACTATTTCTTTGCCAGGAAGATGTTTTTTTTCCTTCCAGCCAAAATTAGCAGTGCAATTACCCCAGCTTGCTCTGTCTCCTTGCCCCTGGAGCAACTCCTTCAGGTGGTGGAGCTGGGTGCCACCGACCCCGTGGGGTGCCTCCCAAGGGGGTCGTATGTCTGATGGCGATGCCTGTGCCAGGCTACCTCAGGAACTGTGTGACACTGCTTCGAGCTTGCTTCTTCAGACTATGCAGACAAAATAGTACAGAATACGTGTCTTTCGAGCCCTCAGCACATCTAGCTGATCTACTTTTATCCTTTCTATATACTTCTTCCCACATACTTCTGAGGCAGGCACGGAGGAGAAGGGGAGCAGATGCGCAAGTGCTACAGGTGGGTGCTGGAAAGCACTGGTGGGGATATAATGAAGAAGACGCTTTGGCAGGAGCCATCCTAGTAACAGTGAGCATCCTCAGAGACAACCAGTTAGCTTAGCAAGTTGCATCTGTGGGCAGTTGGTAAAACAGTTCTCTTGACGGACTTCTCAGAAATAATCACATCTTTTTGCATGACAAAAGGCCTCTGGAGACCAGGATGAAAAATGCTGCACAAAGGCTAGGTGGAAGAATAAAGTGAATTCTGAAGTACTTCTTCTTCTTTTAGAGTCTCCACAGTAAGTCTATCATGCATAGTCATGTCATAATATGCATAATATGCATAAGTCATAATGCATAGACTTGTAGCTGGCTGTCATAGCAGCCCTATACAGCGCACTTTCTACACTTGGGTTAAAATGCTAAAATCTATTGCAAAAGGATTATATTAAGTGTGTCTGCTTGGAAGTGATAGACTTTCTGAAGCTGTACTATGTTCAGGAATGGTCTTTTCAAGTTCAGCATCTACTTAGCCAGGAGAGAGGATTCAGACATTATTAGACAAAATGAACCATATTCATATGGTGTTTATAAAGTACATTTGGTTGTTATTTCCCACTGCAGCAGATGGTACCCAAAATAAGAAATTACCTGGAACCTCATTACCAACTGCATCGAGTCTGCACAAGACTGCTCAGGAAAGTAGGAAAATATTTGACTCGTTTTCTTTTGAAGAAGGCTTTGCTTACTTTTGGTCTCTTAGAAAATAAAGTTTGTGGAAGATACACATCACAAATATCCACCTTGACACTGGGCAGGATGGAAAGTTAGAAGAAATACCCAGCCTCATGCTGCAGGGTACCAACCATCAGTCACTGCCTTGGGTTAAGAAGACACATCCCTACCATGAGGCAGCTATTCCCGAAGTGCGTGTGATGGGCGACTTGTTTCCAACATCTCCTGAAGCAGCTCATGGGGCCGTTGCCCAAGATTGCAATGCTAAATGCCAGCATTCATTTTCCAGGGAAATGTCTGGAGTCCAGATGTCACTAGATAAGCATCCTGATGTCATATGATGCGACCATCCCACCTTCCCAGCCACAAGGGATGCAGATAAGGGTAATTATCCAAAGAGTCAACACTCAAGAGGGTGCTCATCTCTAACACTTCCCTATTTTTGGCATCATGCACCGTAGATTGCTGGAGTTAGCAGCCAAATCCACAATCTCCTTTTTCCATTAGTTTCTGACACTTTCATGAGTTACTGGGGACAAGGACGAGCACAAAGCACAAAGCACAGGACAGGCATGGTGCCAAGACCAGTGCTAAGAGCAGTAGGATGCAGCCAGGGAAGGAGCCTGAGCCCTTGCAGCTGCTCTTGAATCTGAAGCTCCTACTGACCATCTGCAGCTATGTTTGACCATGTAAATATCAAACGCAGCCTTGCCTGGTTTTGCTTCATTTGCTCATACTGGTTGACCCTTCACCATGTCCACCCTGAAGAACAGTGGCTGCTGTCGGCAGGAGCTGAGCCAGCAGCGCCCAGGGCGCAGGAGCCCTGACTTTCTCCCAGATGCTGGGAAAGCCTTTTGCCTTCCCTCTCAGTTTGCTCCCCATCCTGTGATTGCTGTAACCTGTCTATATAGATGATAAGCTTTGAGACTGGATCTCCCCATGTTTTGGGTCTTTGTTGGGTGTTGTGACACCACAGACCTTGTTCTCAGTACGGCTCTTACAACTCAGCCTTACTGCGGGGCTCCATCACTCCTGCAAACTGCTGCTGTGGTGGCTTCCCCTTCCACAGGGGTTTACAAAATATCCGCCCCCACTTCCCCACAGGGTGGGAATGACCTTCAGCTGGATTTCATGGGAGGCACAACTGGTTGCCCCAGAACTGGCTGCTTGTCTGGCTGGCCAGCTGTCCGTCCCTCATGGAGGATCCTCACTGCCCTCTCGGGGAGGCTCAGCCCAGCCCAGCCCAGCCCAGCGAGTCAGCTCCGATGTCGCAGTTTGGCTTTCCTCCCTCCTCTCCTTCCCACTTCTTGACACGTTGTGCGATTTCACATTTTGATATGCATTTGAGCCTAGACAAATGTGGGCCAGTGTGTAATTCAAGTTTAATCTGCCACCAGAAAAATTACTCTTTTTAATTTAAAATAACCATCTGTCTGATGGTTGAGCTCTTTAGAAGTTACAACTGGAGAAAGAGCCATCCCACAGAATAATAACGCTTCAGTGTAGGAAAACTGTTTTTAGCCTGTTTTCTAAAACTTCCACTGAGCCCCAGAGGCTGTTTTTTTGTCACAGAGAAGAAACAAAACAGTTTTTGTTCAAGTTCCTTGTGCAAAGGAGCAGAGACGTTTCCTTCTCCAGCTGATATGTTGTAGATCAGCTTTAACCATATTTGCAGGTATCGCTGCGGTTAGGCTTGTACGTAACCACAGATTACAATTCGGGTGCCAAACAATCTAGAGAGCTCGTCATATGACTGTAACGATCTCACAGCGCAGCACAAGTGGGGTCCACGGTTTTCTGTGCCATCTTCTTTGCTTTCACACTGGCCACGTGCAAGTATAAAACTGCAACTTCTTCGTATCTCTTCTTCCATTAGAAGGAGAAGGCTTGGGTGGGCGAGCAAGGTGCACTGATACTCATCTACAGTCCTAATTTGTGCATATCCGTGGGCTCAGGTGAAAATTAGGCTCTGCTCCAGAGAGGCTTTTAGTATCAGAAGAAGAAATCTTGAAAAGACAACAAATCTGCACGCGGTCTCTGGGCTGGTGACACCGGCTGCATGTTGCTCTACAAAACTTGCAGGCATCAGGCCAGATAATATCCTTGGTGATACTGTGATGTTATTTCTGAAGATATTGCTCTTGTAATAGAAGTGGCTTAAGATATTTCTCATGTAATGTAAGTGGCATAAATGGCCAATATGAGTGGCTCCTTGGACTGTCCAGAAACTAGATGGTAAATGAAGGGGTTGAAATTCTTACTTTCCAACTGGTTAACAGATATTTTCTTCGTCATTTGTAACTACATTACTAACGGCCCTGCACTGTACAACGCAAAATACTTTGACCTTTTATCAGGACCCTCATTTTTCTCTCCCTAACTCTGAACTGTGTAAAGTGTGATAAAGCAGGTGCTTTGTATTTAGTCCTAAATAATTTTCTGCCGTGAAAAACATGACAAAACATGGCTCTCCTTCAGCCTTCCCACTCCCTCCTCTCCTTCCTTTCAGGAACTGATATTTTAAATGCTCTTTTCTTTGAATAGATGACAAGAGCAGGTCCAAACCACCGTCACACGGTCATTCTCTCGGGTTGCCCAGAGAGGCAGTGGAGGCCCCATCCCTGGAAACATTCAAGGTCAGGTTGGACGGGGCTCTGAGCAACCTGATCTAGTTAAAGATGTCCCTGCTCACTGCAGGGGGGGTGGACTAGATGACCTCTCAAGGTCCCTTCCAACCCAAAGCATTCTATGAGCACAGGTGTTGCTCGGGGCAGAGCCAACAGCACTGGTCTGATCCCAAGGAGGTAGATCCATCTATTACTTGTGATTAGAAAAGTGCCAGGGTGGTGATCAGCACTCGTGACTATCACATGGCTGTTTAAGACGAGGCCAGAGGGTGTTTGCCTGTGGGATGGTGCTTTCTGCAGCTGCCCTACCTGAACAACCACACACACACACAACCCAAGGAGGGAGCCGGAGCCTCCCCCGCTGCTAGAGAGAGGCCTTGAGCACTTTGCCTAAAAACAGAATCTTCCCCAATGTGGTACTGCTTCATAGAAAAATAAAAAATATTAAACACAGCAAGATCTGAGGATAGTGAGGCAACTTTATTAAGCAACAATAAAAAAAATATTAAAAAGCAAAGAAGCATTAAAGATCATAAAATACTTTTTTTCCTTCCCAGCTCTTTGGGACAGAGGCTGTAAGGAAGCAGGTAATATGCTTCAGGCTGGGATTAACCAGCAGAGTAACAGAGGCCACTTGGGAAGCAAATCCTCTGGGTTAACTCCTACACTCCGAGAGAAATTCCTGTCCCCTGTCAAGTCCTGGTGGCTTCTCTGCAAGGGGACAGTGAGATATAGTGCAGATGTCCTCCTTGACCCTTGAAGTGCCATACAACACCCCAAAGAAAAGCTGGCTGGTGAGCCCAGGGCCAGCACTGCTGGGGATGTTCATCCCTGTGATGCTCCTGCCGCCCTGGGTCCTGCTGATGCATCCCTGCAGGGGCCGTGCAACAGAGTGCAGACAGTGCAGCGCGACATGCCGTCACTGGAGGGATCTTGCAATAATATTTTTATGATAAAAAATATTTGTTTGTTTTGTTTTTCCACTTAGGTGGCCAAAATCAGCTTGGCTCTTTTTGCTGCAACTTTACAAGTGAATCCCAAACAACTGCTGCCATTCAAAGGAGCCTGAGAAATCCTAGGAAGTCTCTAACGAGCTGATAGTCAATGGCCAGAAAGGATGCAGAAAGGCGCTGGTCAGCTGTGTCCTCTGGGCTGCTGCTGGAGCTACCTCCCTGTGACCCAGGGCTCTACTCCTGCACGGTGGCTCCCCATCGCCAGGCTCAGACACTCCCCGGTAACGCCCCAGGCCTCTGAAATCTCCAGTGGCTTAACCACAAGCTTTTGAAAGTTGTTATAATTCTGGGATTCTATTAATTTCCTTGGGGGGGGGGGGTGGTGGTGTACCAGTACTGCTCATATTTGTGTACTTTCTCCATGCCCCGAAATGCTAGAAGCTCTAAAAGAAAAGAATAAAACTTCCAAAATGAGTTGTATCACTAATTGTAATGAAGCAATTTGATTTTATCCTACTTAATTATTTTCATCAAGATAGTTCAAAGGATGCTGACAAACATGCTCTACAAACGTTTATTTCCATTATTAAAAGAGAAGGTATTCTAAACCATACTTAATTTCCTCCCCCCCTGCCCCTTTTAGTGTCTTAGTTCTCTCAGATTGAATAGCTAAAATTTATTACACCAGGCATTTCCCTCCCTTCTCTCCAAACAAAGCCGCTTGCAAACACCGGGATGAGCGAGGGCATCTTTGCAGGCCTGAATTATGAAGGGATAAAGCCAATGTTTCCTCTTCCACTGCTGCCAGGCTCCGCCACATGCTGGTACCCAACACGGGAGGCTGGTCGCGCTTCTGCTGCTCTTAGCAATGCAGCAACTCAAGACTAGCCTCAGGCATGCAGGGGGCTGTGCAACTTCTTACTGCTTTTGGTGGAGCAATTGCCATTTTTGTTCTGTTGTTTCTTGTCCAAGGAGAAGTCTTTCTTTTGGTGCTTTGTCTACCAGAGTGAGTTGAAACCCAAAACATGTTGCACAAGACCTCTGGAAGTTTCCAAATAACACTGCTTTCTGGAACAACATGACTAGCTAATGTTTGTTCCCAGCAAAAGAAGAAAAAAGCAAACAGCTTTTGAATGAAAAATGACTGAAGGGGAAAATACAAAAATGTTTTCATCTCATAAACAAGTTTGAATTGTTTTGCTATTTTAACTCAAAAGAGGAGATGCCTAAAACAGCATTCGGGAGGTTACTATTGCTCTTTTTAAATTTTCTTTTAATGCACTGAATGGGCTGAAGGCATGAGGAATGTCTTTCACTCCTTTCATCCCTAGCCCACCAGGCAGATAGACCCGGGTCAGCTGCCCTGCTCAGCAGCCCTTCTGCCACCCTGAGCAGGCAAGCCACACATCACATGTTAT
Source organism: Balaeniceps rex (assembly GCA_013401315.1). NCBI lineage: Eukaryota > Metazoa > Chordata > Aves > Pelecaniformes > Balaenicipitidae > Balaeniceps > Balaeniceps rex. The sequence goes on along the minus strand of VYZW01009419.1, from coordinate 107,689 downwards.
TCAGTCACCAAAAGTGAGTGCTCAGATGTGCCACTAAGCCAACTTTTTTTTTTGATGACCACACCAAACCCCCCCACAACCACATATTAAGAGCAAGTCCCCAGGCCCGGTAACGATACTTAGACTGGCCAAAAGCACGTGCAGCAAAATTCACAGAAGTGCAGCCAGCCACTGGTGCTGGTGCTTCTCAAAATATACATATTTGGGGGAAGCCAAAGACTATTTTGCAGTTTCTGCAGCTATAGAAAGTATGGGGGTAACTTGCAGTACACACTGATGTGTACTGATCTATAAGGGAAGCTACACGCTGTGCCTTCCCACGTGGCGACCAGATGGTTGGATAGCATTAAACACGCCACGCGAACCCCTTATCTGATGCTGCTGACTTTGCTTAGCGAGAAGCGCAGGCTCAAAGCCCAACGGGCCCTTCGGGTCAGCTGGTTTCTACTGCCTGTCACAACCTAGCTAAAATGATTTCCAGGGCATGGACAGAAAAATCAAGTCACTTGAGCTATCGCTACTAGTAAATAATTTCTGCTGCCTCGTTGGCAGCTAACAGACAATAGTTCTCACCAAAAAGAGTGACCGATAATCAATTTATGAAATGTGGACAATCGTTCAGAAAACATAGCCTCGGAGCAATTTTTGGACATAAACTTACTAGTTACAGCGTAATCTTTTAAGAAATTTGTGCTCAAGAAACACGGCAGTTGAAGGTTGCCTGTAACCATTATTCATAGTTACAGAAACCACAACAGAACTGCAGAGTAGGTTTTCACATTTTTGTTATAGCTTCAGTTCTAAACCAGGGGCTAAAAAGTCTTTGCAGCTGCTCCTTGTCCTCTGTTGAGACTCAGGCCTCCCCACAGGACAAGAAGGAAGTTTCCTAATGCACGTACAGGAAGAGGGAAACGTTTCACTCTCTCAGTTTCAGCCTACAGCGCAGTAGAATTAAGGATGCTGTTGTCCAACCTCTCCAGCGATCACTGTGAACATTTCAGTCCAGGGTGTGACTGGTTGTTCCCTGGTGACTTGGCCAGGTGCATCATGTCTCCATTTACAGACAACCTCCCCAAAGACCTATACGGCATAAAGATGTGAAGGAGAACCAGAAACAAAAAAAATCTGGTGGTGGCGATGATGCGTGTGATTCTGGTCACTAACATCATGTATACTGTAGTGTGTCCACAATCTTTCTTCTTCTCTCCCACAGAGCCTCGAAGAATTTTCTTCTCTAGCTAGTAAAGAGAAGAGAGGAAGAATCATTCTATACCATTCAGTACAAGGGTGGGATTTACTTCCGGCCAAGTGAATGTTATAGCTGAGATTCTCCAAAGTGTCCTTGCTAACTGCAGAATCACAGAAGGGTTGAGGCTGAAAGGCACCTTGAGGTCATCTGGTCCAACCCCCTGCTTGAACAGGGCCACCTAAAGCCAATTGTCCAGGACGATGTCCAGGTGGTTTTTGTGTATCTTCAAGGATGGAGACTCCACAACCTCTCTGGGCAACCTGTGCCAGTGCTCAGTCACCCTCATAATAAAAAAGTGTTTCCTGATGTTCAGAGGGAACCTTCTGTGTTTCAGTTTGTGCCCACTGCCTCTGGTCCTGTCACTGGGCACCACTGGAAGTAGCTTGGCCCTGTTCTCCTGGCACCCTCCCTTCAGGTATTTGGTCCATGATGGTACATGGTCCTGATGGTCCATGCTGGTAACATGGTGCTGTTTTCTCTCTATATCTGGGTACAATAATGCTTTGAAGGACAGATAAAATACATATTAAATGCCTTCCTGATGTGCTTTTCCATGTAAGCTATTGCTTAGAACTGGCACAAGAAAATAATTCAGGGGGAAATGGTCCATGTGACCATGAACAAGAACGGAGGCGGTAATCATTGCAAGCCTTGCAATAAGAGAATAGGAGAGAGATTTTTTCAGAAAGCAGGGATGCTGTATTCTAGGTTGCTTCAGAAGGGGAAACAGTTCAGGAAAATAAAATTAATGATGTGCTAACTGAATAAATATGTAAAATAGCTCCTTTGGTTGTGCTAAATGAGAATGCACAAATTATTTGTACCAGTTCAGCTACTGGGATGCCTCAGTATGAAGTCTACTTTGCTTGAATGGGGGTGTGGACAAGACAGGAGAAAAAATGGTTCAAAATCAGCCATAATCTTGGTATCTTCTGAAGCATTATTAGAAAATTATGACAATGCTAGTTGTGGCAAAGCTTGCACCTCCTGGCTCCTGACAAAATTAGTTTTTAATTTTCTTAATTACTTTTAACAAACAGAGCCAAGATCTGGGTGGAAGCAAAAGGAAAAAAAAAAAGGAAGCTGTTTTAAAAAGGAAGCTCTGAAGGAGGGGAGGTCTGTTGACAGAACAGAAATGTTTAAGGATCAAAACAGTCAAGGTCTGTCTCTCATATGAGTTAGTAGGGGGTTTTGGTAGGATAGTTCTATAAACTTTTGCTTATATGCTCTGTACCTACTATTAAACCACACACCAACCATGCTGATGCAAACCCTTATGCAGCAGAGGAACAAGTGTGAGCAGGTGAGGCACAGATTTCAAACCTGGAGTAATTAAAGCAGAGGGTCTCCCACAAAGACGCAGGGTACCTGCTCAGCAAGAGAAGCACTACGTTTTCTCTTTATGACCCCCTCAACCCAAGCAGCTCTAGGTATCTCATGCTGCCTCTCCTGTGGTGTTGCATTCGGGCAGCCCAGAATGCACTCTATAGTGCCAGCATGCAGGAGGGGAGAAGAGCGTATGTGTGTACATATGTTTGAGCTAAGGGGGAATATTCAGCATCATTCCAGCCTTTGAGTGGCTCCAACTGCCTCTGCAACCATACCCTTAATAACACTGAGATATTTTTGTTCAGGTTTAAATACTGTCATATAGACTGCATCAGCAGTCTACAGGATCAATCTTCTAAGCTGTGATTTTTTCCAGAATAAATCTGCATCCAAGTTTCCAAGTATTTGTCCCATATATTCACAGGTAAAGAACTTTCGTAACAAATAAACATTAAGGTTTTCTGGCGCACATTTGCAAAAATGGTTCAGAATGCCAAACTTGACCTCTGTGTGGCCAGACACCGAGATTTTGTTTCGACCCAATTTATTGAGACTTACATGAAAATATTCCATCTTAACATAGTACACATTGGTAGCATTTGAATACATATTTACAGATTTATTTGAACTTTTCTGAACTGCAATTCTACAACTGAGCAACATATCCATAAGTGTTTCATAAACTTTCAAACACTTACATATTTATACATAAAGTTTTTGCATATATATATATATAAAAAAATATTTTTGAGACTCAAGGACTGAGGATAGTCAAAAGGACATTATTGCTACATTTCCATATTTACAAAAACAATGCATAAACCTGCTCAAAACACCAAGCCATTGCAATATAAGTTTCAAAAATCCCAAAATTATAAAAATATAAATTTCAAGAACAAAAAAACCCAAACCTCTTTCAGCTAAGTGTCTGTAAAGTACCGAGACATCTATAACAACTAGTTTGTCTACAGTTGCTCTGAAAGCCAACATGTTACGAAAGAGCTTTTATAGCATTAAACTGAAAATGCTCAACAAGAAGTATGCATAAGAGTGCCTCCAAACAACTGGCTAACTTTGGAAAGGTGCAACAGCCTAAGTAAGTTCAGTGCAAATGGCTAATTTTTGACTTAACTCTGAAAGACAGATTCCTGTAACAATAAACCAAATGCACAGTCATAGAAGGAGCGTGGTATTCAACATAACCCAAAATGTACGACCAGTGTGTGTATTTACAATTACCTTGCATTTGGGCAGTTAGTTACACATTTAAATTGCATGTAAACGCAACCAAAATCCTGGTAAAGTATAAGTTACAGAGTGCTTAAGTGCATTGTAAATAAATAGGTACTTAACTAGTACTCTGCCTCTGACAAATGCTTCTCTTAATGCCTTTACTAATTTCTAGGGGACAGAAACAAAGGAAGAAAAGAACTAGCTTGTTTCCGATGGGAAGAAAAGGGGTTAGAAGATACTTGAGCACAACCCTGGGCTCAACAGATACTGACCCCAAAGCCTCACGTCTGTCAAACAAGACTGAAGGGATTCTTTCTTTTATCCCATTTATAAATTCAGCGCTTCCCAGTTAGGCTCTTCTTTGTTATGATCTCTGGACCACTATAGAAAAATGAAACGACTCGGGGCAGGGGAAAATAGCCCTTTCCAGTCAGCACTATCCAAGCCTGCCTGTGGGAAAGATTCACCTGGGTAGGACAAGATAAAGCAAGGGCCCCCAGGAGAGAATTTTTTGTCTCTGCTCTCGCTTAGATAAGATGACTCGTTAAACGGCCTCTCCTCCAGACACACAGTTTACTGGAAGCAGCCCTCCTCTTCTATTTTGACCAACTTGGCAGGGCCCACCTATCTTTGGTGAACACTTTCGAACATAACTATTAGCAAAACAAGCATCAAAGCCCTCGGGCTCCCAAGGCAGGGGGGTGCAGGAGCAGTTCAGGCTCTGTGGTGGGGCAAGACCCAGCAATGGGCAGCTCTGTCCCTGGTGGGGAACAGGCCAGTGGGAAGTAGTGCATATACCCATGGAAACCTCACAACTGGTCTGCAAGGCTGACAGTGAGGGTGGGAAATAAAGATGAAGATCCATGCTCTTCTCCCCTCCTCTGGTTCAAAACCCAGAGCTCCCAGGAGGGTTTGCTGCTGTGCAGACCAACTTTGGAAGGGTCTCGGTCCCTTCACCTCTCTTGCCCAGGTACATACAGCACCCTCACTGGCCTCCAGCCTACAATACCTGCCTAGCAAAGCTTCTCAGGCTTGGCTGGTCGTGGAAAGGGGTTTGCAAAAGCCATTAGCTTCATATTCGTTTATTTCTTAAATTCAGCAAAACAAGATTAACTAGAAAATGACTATATGCCTTCCAGGCACAGATCCAGAGAAGAATCACTGCAGATTTGGTTTGATCTGCAGTCATCTCGTTCCACACCCTGGCTTGGGATTTCTTTTGTTGGTTGTTTTTTTTTTCTTCAGATCTGGCTCTCTACTGCAAATACACACAATATAGCAAAATATATACAGCTTCAGTTAACATTGCAATGATGCCTGTAACCGTGCTCAGCAGATTAAGTTTATGTGTAACAGTGTGTGGTAAACGACAGTATTACAACAACGTTTCAGCTACACAGTGGTAGTAGTGAGTAAAAGTAAGAGAAATTATTGAACCCGTCCCTCTCTCACCCCCTGCACAATACGAACAGCTAATACATCTGGGCTTTTCTTCTTCCAGATGCCACTCAAACGTCTTCGCGTACCAGGAGAGGCTGAGTAGATGAAGCACTGCTACCCACCGAGTTAATCCTCACCGAGTGATCTGGAGCATTTCCTTGACTGGAAGGTGGAGTTGAGAAGTTCGCATAAACCTGCAGAAGCCAAAGACCGGTGTCAATATTCTGCAGACCACTCCCTTCACGCATACTTGGAGAGTTCTCCTTTCCTAGCCTTTTCCCACTGTGTACTACACACCGCCGTGGAAAGGTTGCAGCTCAGGTGTTTCTTTGCAAATCTAAAGAGAGTTTCAAAAGGTCTTGGGCTTAACTGCTCTTTTAATGAGTCAAGAACCTCAATCTCAGTTATTAACAACACTGCAGCTTCCAATTGCACGCCAAATTTCAACCGAGCTTGAAAAAAACGCAGCCCAGGTTATTTCTAAACTCGCCCAGAAACCTCACTAGTATTTTCTTTGCATTCTTGCTTTTGTTTTAGTAATGCCTGCACCTGCCAAAAATACGCTACAGGATGCAATCGAACGCCAGCAGCTTTCAGTTTCCTCTTTTCTCAAATTGTCAGGAAGCCATGTACTCTGTGCCCAAACAAGGCATCCAGAAGGTAAAAGGAAGCTTTATTTTTAAACCAGGTTTTAAACTTAGTTTTTTAAACCCCAGTAACATGCAGTGTTATTGCGAGAGAAAATCCAAGTTTCTGATGTGCCTCCAATTTTTCTTTGGACTGTTTTGTCCAATTACCCTCTCAGAAAAAGTTTTTACTAGGGAATGGTTGAAAAAGCAGTGAATACAGTTTGTCACAACATACCTCCAAGGTTATATAAATAGAGCTACGGGAAGCAAGTGAGAAAAGGCAGAAGAGCACCAAAAGCTCAACCCCTTTGTCCAGAAAGCTTTTCTAATCAAAGCTAAATATACTTTACCTCCGAGATGTTTCCCAGATTAATAAAATTTTTCATAGTTTAAGGTAAGATGAATTTATGCAGTACCATTGCATTTTGTAACATCAAAATTGTTGTGCCAGGTCTATTTTGAGTGAGAAACATCAACCATGCAAAGAGTCTTCTCCAGCTGACACGTTTTGGGTATGGCCTTAGACAGCTACTGTCTAATGGCACAACTAAGCAGAAGTGAGTAGCCCATACATCATTCCTACTACCCAAACTGACAGTGCAAAGCTACATAAATAATACTGGAAAATTAATGAAGCACCCGGGCTTTTTGCTCCTCACAACTCTACTCTAATGTCTTGCTTGAAACTGCTTTGACTCCAAAAAACTGATGATCCAAAACTTACCCGGGGGGCATTATCTGAAAGCTGCTGCTCTATCAGCTGTACTATTTGTTTAAATGTGGGTCTCTGTAAAGGATCAGCATCCCAGCAACTCTTCATTATGTCATACCTGCAAAGACACTGAAATTAAGTAATGCTCATGAGGAAATCCTTAGAGCTCTTATCTCACCTCTATTGTTATTTGAAAGAAAAGTGTGGCCCAGTCCCACAGTTTACCTTCTTTAAATGACTTTTAAGAATAGAAATAGTGCTGCCAACACCTGTGCTTGTGACAACAAAGGACTCAATACTAATGGGAGTCTCTGGACACAGTTTTCTTTGACAGCTTGCTAAGTGCCAATCCATTTACAAAACAGTGAATTAGGGATGGCTCATAAAGAAGATCGGTAGCCAGTCCTCTTGCTGTCAGGAAGTAGCACAAATGCAGATGCTGTACAGTCTGGTGATACATCTCACTGACTGCTTTATCTGAATTAAAAATGTTTAATTATGTTCTGTGATCTGTCAATAATTTATTGACAGGGAGCAGATGCCATGACGAAGTAATCAGATGGTACAAGGCATGATTGTATTTCATTGCTTGTAACAACACAGGCATGTATTCTGCTAGTTAGAGTAAGAATATGAATTATTTAAAATGTGAAAAGAACTTAAAAAAAAAAAAAAACAGGGCAGTGCAATGAGCCTTAATGCAGGAATGGAAGCTTCCCTTCCTTTGCATCATTGCTGATGTTTGGTGATTAGAGGTGTTGATTGCTCCCTTACATTTCAGGCGGTGCACACTCAGGGCTGAACATCCGGTATCCCTCCTTGATCATTTTATAGAACTTGGAGTCCACAGGCATCCCTGGATATGGGCTGCTTCCTGTTGAGAGAGCACATGAGCAGCTCTACTGCGTCTGCACTAAAACCAGGATGAAACAGAAATCCCCTGAAGTACAGATCTTGAAGGAGCTTACCTAAAGAAAAGAGCTCCCAAAGCAAAATTCCGTAAGACCAGACATCACTCTCAAAGGTGTAGACACAATTGAAAATACTTTCAGGTGCCATCCACTTCACAGGAAGACGAGCCTTTCCAGGGAAAAGGGAAAAAAATTAAGACAATGGACATAAGACATATAAAATTTACAAGATAAAATTAACCTTTTCTACTTCTTAAGTGCTTTAAATACTCATTAAATCAAGAAATAGAAGTATCCAACCAAAAATGGAAACTTCAGCATCTCAGTGTCTCCAAGTGCTGCATGGTTATTGATCCATCTTTCTGTGGGTCTACCAAACTCATGTAGTTCCTTGCAGTCTGATTTTCTATATACTGTGTGATTCATTCTGTCTTGTTTATAAGGGATGGCAGGAAGTCAGAGCAAAATAATATATGACCATGGCATGGTTCCTTATGCAAACATGCAAGTCTGCTTCTGTGGACTGGCTACCATAGGCACACAGCTGAGATTCACATAGTCAAGATGCCTTAAGGCTTTAATCAACAGTCAAGACATCTGCTTTAGCTCCTCAGTGTATCAGAAAAAAAAAGAAAATTCACATGAAAGAAATATATATTGACATTTTTCATAAGTTTGCATGGAGACAGACATCCCTCGGGAATGCTAACTGGAGCAGAGGAAAGGGCACAGAAAGCCTTTGGATTTGCTTCCACCTTCCCCTCCCTGCCTTTGCCCATTCCTTGTCTGACTGTAGGAGCCAGTCAGGCTTCTGTCCTAAGCACTTGTCCTGCTGTGGGAGAAACCAGACCTCTTCCTTTTAAGCGGTCTTGAAATGATGTGTCCAAAGACCTATTTCAACCATACTATAGAGAAGAGCCTTGATGTCTTGTAAGGAAAGGATACCCAACAGAAAAGGAGGTAAATGGAAAGGAAAAGAAATGAGGTGGAGGAACAGCAGCATTTGCCATGGGCTGGCTCACCAGAGAGGCAACCAGAGTTGTTTATTTCCTGAACAACACAGACAGCAAACACTCTTCCTGGCCAAGCCCCCAGCTGCTGTCAGCAGCACTGCCTCCCAGCAGCGTCCATGGCTAGCGATGCCCCAGCGCTCCTGATCTGCTTTAAGATCAGGCCAGATGCAACCAGACGCCTCCTGCAGCCACTGCTTCCTCTCTCCCCAGGCAGCTGCAGCCTATCCTCCTCTGACCCTTTCAGGCTACGTAAAATCCTATTGTCAGGGAACTCAGACAATAAAGGGTAGCCTAGACATGTAGAACTTCATTACTTACTTCCCACTTCCCTCCTAAGCTGCTGGTCTGCACCTCCCACTCCCAGGAGCCTTGACTGATCAAACAGCTCCTGATCTGATCCTGAGCCTGAAAGCAGCTTTCTTACACTAAATGCCACTCAGTATTTTGCCAGGACAGCCATTCCTACATTATTTCTTCTCCTGTTGTTTCCTAACCTCAACTTCTAGGCACCCAGTGACTGGTACCAACATTGGTTTTGATGACAACCAATAAACTCTTCTCTCCCGCAGCCTAAAATAGGGATGTTGTAGGTACGCGGGACATCAGGGACTGCTGTGTGAAGCAAAGCAGCAGAGATATGTCAGATACCTGAGGTGCCATGGACTGACTGAGGTTAACCAAGCATGGCAAACCACTTTGGTGAGAGATACTCAGGTGTGGGATATTCCCTCTTTGTCAGCTTGCCCAAAGCCTGGATGGGCAACCTTCGATTTGTCTGTTAAGACCCTAACTAAAGACCAGCCTCTGACCATGGAGCACTCAGCAGGGCTGGAGAGGAGGGCTGCCTTGTTGAATGTGGATCTTGTCTCCTTTGAAAAATGGTGCAAGCGAAAACATGGGTACTCTGAAAGCAGCGGATGGCTGCATGTATCTGATGCAGACTTACAACATTAATCCAGGCAGTGCAAATCAGTTTGAGATGCAAAATACCTATACTCTGTAGCACACTTCTCCAGCTTAACTACAGACAGACTCGATTTTTTTTTTGTAGTAGGGCTGCTTTTACTGCACTTTAAAGGGGACTTCGAGTACTGCCAATGTAATCTGCATCACTTCAAAGTGTCTTTGTACACCTGCAGAGGTCTAGTACGTACCAGTGTAATTGGTACTCTTCTACATAGGAGGTTTTAAACTTTTCTCATCAAAATATAATGTCTTGTTCCAACCCTGTTACAGGGTTTGAATTACAGCTGCAAGTTAAAGTTGTGTGTTACACATATGAGGTTAAAATCTGTATATGGCACCAGATAAAACAAAGGCTTTTTGCCTCCCATTATGCCCTAATCAATAAACTCACACTTCAGAATCCGGTTTCTGTTGTCTGAGTGATGCTTTATAGCAAAGAACAGGATGCAAACCCCTTATTATTTAGATATTTTTAAAATAAACTATTTCAGTAATGGACAACCATAGCAATGCCCAGAGAAAAAGTTTCAAAATAATTATATTTAGGATTGGGCTGCCAGAATATTCCAATGGCAAAACTTGCAATTACTCACAGAGCTGTAACTTTTAGTACATTCAGATATAACAGAAGGACTGGGCATTATATTGGTGCAGCAAAAACACCTCCTCCACTACAACATACATTCAGATACCAGCACGTTTTTTACAGTATAACAACATGCGTATATCAAGGGTTTTGTCAGCACACACATCTATGTCAGGAATTGCCCCTCCTAACGTTCTGGACCATCACAGATATATACCAGAATTGCGAAATCTAGATGTCTGCCTAAGAAAGATTTTTCTTTGCAAGTCAAGACAACAGGAATTCCCCTAACTTAAAACAGGTGGATAAAGTATCATATATACTTACGTTTCCCTTAACCACATAATTTGAGTCATTCCTTATATCTCTTGCCAGGCCAAAGTCACAGATTTTTGTTATCCGACCATGAGTTAGAAGAATATTTCTTGCGGCCAGATCCCTATGAATGCACTAAACAACAAACAGACAAACAAACAAAGCTATTTTATAATATCTTTAACAGGCTGTTGCTTGGTTACATGTTTACTTAGCTATGTATCTTACTGCATTATGCATTTTATGGCAAGCTGAAAGTCATAATGAAGCCATAATAATAATAATAATTAATAAGCTTACTCAGATGATTAAACATTCTGGTGTAGTATCTTTACTATCATGACATTGATCCACATGGTTACGGCTATCTATGCATTTATTTTAGAGAAGACCACTTGCAGTCACTGAATCTTCTAGTGTTTCACATTTGCAGCTAAAGTTTAATGTACTTTTTCTCTGACATTTTATCAAAAAATCACTGGCTTGCTTCCTAACACAGGACACATAAGGGGAAAATGTGGTTTGTTTCTAAAATAATTCCAGACTTTTATTAAGTAGCTATTGTGGTTGAGGGGAAAGTGCTGAAACGCTGAAAATAGGGAAAATTATGGTAACCACTTCAAGTCAGGAAACTGAATCCCATTTCAAAAATACTCCTCTGGAAGACTTGAATTATTAAGTACCTAGGAGAGTTTTATAAGCAAGCCTAAACATTTGAAAATACTGGAAATTTTCACATGCCAGTATCTTTCAATGAATAGTCATGCATTCGGTGACCTAGCTAGCTTATACTCCAGTTTTCACTTGAGAAGTGTGCATGTGTTTGTAACTGCAGCTCCAGAAGCGTGCCTGAGTTTCCCAGCAGTCACGTTTTCTTTGTATGCAACTGTGGAGCCCATGTGCATTTGTTAGAGAATGAAGGTAGCTCTCTAACAAAATGATCTCTTTTTCCACCTGGAAAGGAGAGTGTTAAGCTCCCACTTTACTGATGGTATATAGTAGGCAAGCCACAGCTTTCCAAAAAATAGCTGAAGAATTTTTCTCTTAATTTTTTTCTTTGAAATACAAAACTTTATGAGTTCCCTACAAAAAATGACTTAAAATACCAAGAATCATGCCAATCAAACTCAGCAAATGATAACTGCAGGTTGCATAAGCAACTTAATCTCTGTCCCTTTTGTATGCTTACATGAGGGACTATTTTTAATGACAATTACTGTCTCAGGGGACTCTCCTTCACCTCCCAATCCAACATATTCTTCACTTTGCATAGTGACTTCACTTTGCATGAAAACTACTGCACTAAAGCAGTAAAGTGAAGGAATGGCCAAGCATCCAGCATGTCTCTGCCTTGTTCCTCCAGAATCAGTGCAGTTTGCACTGAATAAAGACTTTGTCCATTGGAGGAAGCCCTGTCTTGTGATTAAGGCACTGTGTGCTTAATAAGGGAATCATCCCCCCAGGACAGGCTCCTACCCCGACTCCTGCACAGAGGCACTTTTATGCCTCTGAGCCTTGATACACAAACAAGCTGCAGAGGAGCAGCTGGGTACTCTGCACTGCTGGTCTGGGTGGACCCTCCTTCCCTGAGGGCATGAGGCAATCTGAAGCATCTTATCCATCAGCCCTCACTACTCTGCATTTACTAGCTGGAGCTAAGAGCGTGTATGTACACAACGACAGAAAAGGACCAAGCACAATAATGTGTTAGCGCAGTGCAACTTAATTCTGTGATAAAGCCGTTAATTCTGCACTGCCAAAGCCATACTGCACGTTACTTCCCAATCTCACAGAGAGGTGGTGTTACATTCATTATTGCCTTTGCTACTCAATGCCACATGTCTGTCTGCATCAATGGAAAAACTATAAAGAAAACAGTCACCGGGAATGATGCATAGTGAATCCTGGGGCTATTCTATAGGAAAATAAGAAATACAGAATGTGTGTGCTGAGCACTGGATGTCCTGAATAGTGAAGGATGCAGGAGCCTGGTGAAAACCATTAAAATCTGTAATATAATGTGTTTGCCTGTCAGGCCTGTTTTGAAGCTGTTGATGGATGAAAAATAAACTAAAGGGTTTGGAAGGAGGAACAGTGGGGGGAAAATCAAGTGCAAGAGCAAGTTTTAATGTGGACTTCCTTTGGAGCAGAATTAGAGCCATATTTCCCACTACTAACACAGGACCCCAGGATTACCTTATTTTCCTTAAATTGCATTAAGTTTGGTTTTGCGTTTTATCCAAGGTGCACCCGTACTACCCTGTGTCTACATTAGTTACAACATTTACATGTTAAATGGCATTTTTCCAATAAAATGTAAGAACAACCATAGGAAGATCGTAATTATGCTGTGCTTAAGACTTCTATTCTTTATAAATCCCGTTCTGTACCTCTCCTATGAAACCCAGAGAAATGTCTGTTTTGCTCAGGGTAGCCAACGAAGATTCTTTGTGGGACACCAGGCTGATTTTATCTTTCCAGAAAATTAAAAACCAAGACAAAACCTGTGCATTAAGCCATACTGCTAACAAAACCAAAAGCACATGATGTGATAGCTGCCCTGCTTAAGGCATCATTCTGCATGAGAGAAGTAGCAAGTGTAGCATTGTTTAAAACTCATGCAAACAGATAGCTTTGCAGCTGTCTTCATACTGTTCTTTAGTTTGTAAACTCTCCAGCAGTGCCACAGAGAATAGATCTTAAACTCTCGAGATTTAATTGTTTTTTAAGGCGTCCACATGTTGGGTTTCTGGTTCTTTCCCGAATTCCATTTCATTCCCATTAATAACTCCTTGGGGTTCCTATGGGTTTCACTGCCTCCAAAGCCACCAGGAGCTCTCATGAAACTACCTGTGTGCTCCAGGAAACAAAGGAAGGGCTGAAGATCAAACCCGTAAGTGGCACCACCCAAGCCAGGCAGGGTTCAGCTGTGCCTGCTGTCTCCCAACACATGACATTGTTAATCAGTGGAGCCTCAGGGTGCAGTAAACATACTTCACTGCAATTCGTCTTCTCTGTCTCTTCTCTTGACACTTCTATGACTAGTTTCTGTTCATGAGCAAGGCCACTAATTCTACTAGCCTGAACTGCGGATACGCAATAGTGCCGCTTCATGTTGACTATTAGCACCCTATATTGTGTTTTATGGGATATAAAACACCACTTTTGGCCAATGAGCACAGTACAGAATTCCAACACTTGCCAAGGCTTCAGATACGAGAAGGAGCATATCAGTTTGCAGTGCTTGTTGAAAAGAACACAGAAATATTCAGTATTTAAACATGTGGATCACATTAAAACACTGAAAGTGATGCTAAAGGAAATCAGAAATCTACTGATTCTGTCCAGCTCTGACAAATTCTTAACTTACGTTTTTGGAGGCAAGGAAGCTCATGCCCTTTGCCACCTGGTAAGAAAAGCTTAGTAGATCTTCGACATCTAGAGCAAGTTCATCATCTTCCAACATAGAAAGGGTAACATCCTGATCAGTGTAGGATCCTATGCAATATAAACAACAACAGCTTTTGAGTGCAGCAAGTCTAATCATTTAGAAACAGAGTTGCCTTAACGTTAAACAAAACAGTGATCTGAATAAGTACTAGACTAGAGTCACGTAAATAGCCCATCACCAAAAAGCAAAAAAAAAATCCTGATACTCCACTTAAGTCTGGAGAAATACCACACACTATAAGTCAGCATACTGTTCTTTCTCAAGCCTTCTCATATCAATTAATGAGTTTTAATTGTCCCCATCCATGAGAGAAAAGTATGATAAAACTGAAAAAGTCTACGAAGCCCCTCTCTCTGCACTTCCACCAGCAAACAGAATTCCTTGTCACTGTACTCACCAGACTTCACTGGTCGTTTTTTATCAGCTTTTGGTGGGACTGCATATGACACTCCTGGTTTCATGTCCATGTACTCACTGGCTACATCACTGTTGAGGCAGCAGATGAAATGAAACATAGTTTAGTGAAAAAGGTCTCAAAAGCCATCCAAACAAAAAGCCAAGGTTATGCCAACCTTCCGAATATAATGCTTTACAAATGATCAGTAGATTGGAAACTCATGGCTGTGTAAAAAAGATGAGGAAAGGCCTGTACAGACAGAGAGGTTTGTCAGTACAGCTAATGATATATCTCAAAGTTTGGCTCAGGTGAGCAAACAAAACCTTTCATACGTATACTGTTTATACAGACTTCACTCTCTATAAATTAACATCCAGATGTTTTGCAGGATCTAGAAGGAAGCTAGTGCTTCCTTCTTCTGCTTAGGCCAACTTCTACCAGAATATTTCAGCAACTCAAGTGGCAACTGAAATGCAGAAGACAAACAGTAAAAATGTTAAATTCAGAGATTCCCAAGTTCCAAAGGGGATTCGTATATATTCTGAAGAATCAGCCGAGGCTTGGGACAGCCATCTGCTACATTTTTTAAGTTTAAGTTTTCTTATTGCTATATATAATTCAAATGTACAGATTTTCATACTATATAGTTTATAAATATACAGTTAGGCACCTTTAGAAATGATGGATGTACTTTGGCATTTTTCACTTCATTGCCATTAGAACTCATATACATAGCCCTCCCCTAGCCTGAAATATCTGTTTAGTTTATGAACAATAAAAGCAGCCACAGAGCTAACATGCAAAGGAATAACAAGATCACCAGTAGCTTTAGTCACCACCACAAACACATCCAACGCATTTAGCAGCTGCACCTTTACAGTAAATACTAATACAAGACACTGGTAAATACTCAGCCGTTAATACCTCAATTTACAAAATGTGCTCAAGCAGTGAGATTCCTGCACTGAAAAGAGGGCACACCTCCAGTGGTAAATCACCGATTTGCGTTCATCACCTCAGTGGTCCCAACCTCTCTGGGGCATCACCAGCTATCCATATATTGCCATGGCACAAACAGCTTCACCAGTACTACGTCTTGCTGGGACAAAGGACTTTACCACTTCCTAAGGGTCTGCCTGGTTCTTTTGTGTCTGCCAACACAAAGTAATGGGCCCACTGGGGCAATAAACAGACTGAAAATAGAAATGGACAGGTATCATAACAGCCCCTAGGTTTGGTAAGTTATGTCTCCCTCACTTTGCAAAGGGAAGGAGCGAGCAGGAAATCTGCTTGGAAACGTACTTGGAAAGAGGTCTGGGCTGGTATCTAAAACAGAGCAGTTAAAAATACACAGATGAAGTAACTGAAAAAAGCCAAAGAACAAGAGCAATCTCAGAATCGTGACACGGGTCGCGTCATCACAAAATCTAGTGAGCTACCGGTGGCAGCTTGCCTCTGATACTGTAAGGCACTGGTTTGATTTTGTAAGAAGTCATTTCTGAAGGCAGGAACTTAGAAGAGCTCAGAGTATTAACACCCCAACACTGGGGGAATTGTCATTCAAGCTGCTAAATGAGCACTGCCAATGTTTAACAGGAACAATAAACACAAATACGTACGAAGATTGGAGCCAAGGAGTTGCATGAAATAACTACAGGAAATTTGATAAAGAAGTAAAACAGAGAGTGTATACAATCAATTGCGCTCTGTTAGAATAAACCACCCACCGAACAAATCGTCTCTTTAATTAAATTGTTTCCTTGCACAGCAAAGAATCTTCAAAGCCCGCTGCATGAAAGGTTTCTCCACATTTCTTATTACTAATAAACTTTGATATCTCCTCCTTCTCAATCTTCTAAAAACACAAGTATATTCAGCAGGTCATACTTACGCCGCAGGCTCTGCCTGATGCAAAAGGTTCTCGTAAACTGCTGTTTCTGCATGTTCTTCATGTTTTGGACAAATAAATGAATCTCGTTTCCGTCTCAGAAAATTTAAAAGATCACCATAGCAGCAATATTCTGTAATGACCAGAGTGGGACCTGCAGATGTACGTGACATTTAGAAAGCAGGTGAGTATTTTGTTCATAGCAGAAAGCCTTACATAAAGATACCATTCAGCCAAGCACACAGGCTGGGCTATTAAAAATCACACTGCCTAGCACTGTCTAGACTTGAAAAGTTATAGAAAAGTAACCCGGCATCTTCCCTTTCACAGATCAGCACCTATTGTCCAGCTAAAGCTGTGTTGCTCCCAATTAATTTCCCCCCTACACACCTCAATAGCATTGCATTGTACAAAAATTAAACAAATAAGTCTTTTTCTCTTTCTTCGTGTGATAATGCTTCTGACCAAACACATCTGTTTGATTTTGCTCACTTCCTGAAGGAAGTTATTTGTTCCAAACGTTAGAGTAATTCAAGCTTCAAACATTAATCCTTTTGATTCACTTCTGTTTACAGTAGAGCTTCACACTCCTTCAGTAATGTTTTGGAAATGATGTAGAGTGTTATATTCTGCAGTATAATAGGAAAAATCATTCAAACAGAACAGCCTGCTGCGACAGAAAACTACATTGCACAAGGTCTTAGAATATTAAAATGAAATCGGAAAGGAGAATCAAGTCATCTCCAGCACGGATGTTTATAGATCAAATATATGTTTTCTGAGTGAATGACTCCAGCTATGGCCTTTGAATATCTAATTGCACTGCGTGTTATTTCATCTGTAAGGTTACTCTGTACCACCACTTCCTAACCTCACTAGTTTATATCCATTTTTCTGCAGTGTCCTGATTTCGGCTGGGGTAGAGTTCATTTTCTTCCTAGTAGCTGGCATAGTGCTGTGTTTTGGATTTAGGATGAGAATAATGCTGATAACACACTGATGCTTTAGTCGTTGTTAAGCAGTGCTTACACTACGTCAAGGACTTTTCATCTTCCCATGCTCTGCCAGGTGCACAAGAAGCTGGGAGGGGGCACAGCCAGGACAGCTGACCCAAACTGGCTGAAGGGCTATTCCATACCATATGACATCATGCTCAGTATATAAACTGGGGGGAGTTGGCTGGGGGGCAGCGATTGCTGCTCGGGGACCGGCTGGGCATCGGTCAGCGGGTGGTGAGCATCACTTGTTTTTTTCCTGGGTTTTATTCCTCTTTTTGTTGTTTTCCTTTTCACCACAAATTATTATTATTATTATTATTGTTGTTATTATTATTATATTTTAATTTTTTATTTCAATTATTAAGCTGTTCTTATCTCAACCCACGAGTTTTCTTACTTTTGCCCTTCCGATTCTCTCCCCCACCCCACTTGGGGGATGGTGGGGGGTGAGCGAGCGGCTGTGTGGCACTTAGTTGCTGGCTGGGGTTAAACCATGACATGCAGTTAAAAATTGCAGCTTTCATAATAGCAAAAACAGTGTTTGTGGCAGGATTTTCTTACAGGCGTCGCATTTTTTCAGCTACGACAGACATGCACTCAGGCCAGTGAGTCTACTTCGTCGACCGCTTAAACAAAATTGTTTCATCCTATTTTTAAATCATTAAATGTGAAAGTGAGAAATGTTTTGCCTCTGTCTAAAACTATGAATTTTTACAAGCTCCTTTTCTTTGAAAAATGAAGCAAAAACTTAAAGAGCAAATATTTGTGTAAGCAGCAACACCATCTTTCATATTAAAATGCATATTAAAATATTAAATTAAAATTTAATTAAAATAAAAAATACAGGACTATATCACTGTATTGATACTTCAGCTGCTTTGTAGCTTTTACTATGTATGAAAACAAACTTATTAAGCTAATATTAAATGTGAAACATTTGGGCTGTGCAATAGTTTGTTTGGAAAATTCTTTTTCTCAACTTTCTGCTGCTTAGGATTTGTAACTTCAGTGGTGCCTTAACAGATACATTTACAGTTTAAACAGAAGTCTGGAAGACTATACAAGACAGGCCTGTTGACTTCACCTTGGATACCAACAAGGAACCAGTTCACGTATCTTTTCTCATTCGTGAGAAACAGTGTGGTTGTTGAGGAAAAAACTTACGCTGTACATTTTGTCATCTCTCATGAAGAAAGCACACAATGGCTCATGTGAAAGAGAATAACAGCAACCTTCCTTTTTAGCTGCAGCTACAGTGGTCTGTCTCATTACTGCTTTTACGATGCGCCTAAAAATCTAGATTCAGGAATTCGCAGGTGATAGTCATGATGATCTGCAACCTGCCTAAGCAAGAAATGTATTTAAGATTTCTATACTTAGCGGCACTGGATTCTTCTTCACAAGGTTCCTCCTTCTGGCAATAAAAAAGGAACAGAAATAATCAATAATCTGTTGATAACCCCACCTCCAATAGTGCAAGCTCCAAGCAGATTCACGATATTAATGTGGTTTCCAAGGTAACTCAGCACTTTAAGCTCTGACATCAAGGCTTCTCTTTCTGTTAAATGGGCACTTGCTGCAAGGCAAAGCACAATGTTCAGTACATAATGACCAGAAGGAAGTGAGAAAAAATTGTACAGTACATTACAGCAACTTACGTTTCAGCATCTTTACTGCTACTGTCATAGCAGCATCAGATTTAAATAGACCATAAGCAGTGGCTTCAACAACTTTTCCAAAAGCTCCAGCACCAAGGGTTTTACCTAATAAAGCAGAACAAAATACTCTGTAATTTCTTCCTGAAGGGTTCAACATTCTATGTATCTTTATGATATCAAGGAAGCTACTGTAGATACGCCTGCTTGCTTTTTGCCCCAAGGTAAGTATGAGCAATTACCACTATTTGCATTATTGCACATCTTTTTGACAAAACCCTGATGTGTTTGACCAAAGTCTCATATGAGACTTGAAGGTTTCACCTTGCAGATGAAGTTAAATAAATCTAAACTAACCAAAACTCAAACGATTTCTAGGAAATTCCCATTTGTGATCATAAGGAAGTTGCATTGGGTCTATGTAAACATAGTTGTTTCCATTTATTTCTTCAACAACTTTCCACTGAACTTCGTATTTGGGTTTCTGGAAAGGAAAGAGAACGGCTGTCACTACCAAAGCCTCCACAGGCAGCTCACACGCTTTCCTAACTCAGGCAGAGGGGCTTCTGATTTTACCTGCAAATATACGTACACCAGGATCATGACTATGATGCACATCAGTCCTGCAGCAACTCCAAACGCGATTAGTAAAGGGGTGAAAAGGGTATGGGTACGGATTTGTTCTGGAAAGAAACAGAAAATTCTGCTTAAATACTGAACAAGCAAAACTATATTAAAAAGATGCAGGTGAAAACCTTTTCTTGGTTCTTCCTTGTGAAACATGGTTTGGGGTTTTGACTTTTCCAGATGTGCTCCAGGTACATCAGAATGGCTTGCCTGAATGAGCTGTGGGGGACAGAGCTGGCACAGAAACCATCCAGTTTGTTGCCTTGGGAGTCTCAGCTTCATCAGTTCAGGAGGCATGACACCAACATCAATTAATGCAAGGGGTTTGCATGATCTCAGTCAAGTTAGGTTAAAGAAAGAAGCTATTTTCTGAAGTCCTAATTTCTTCTTTTTTTCCCCCCAAGTATGATCTCTTTACAAGTAGAGGTTGTGCCAAGTAGCAAAGGAATACCATTCCAGTAAAACCCATCTGCCCCAAATTTGGTTTGTTTGTTTGTATGTTATATCTGGGTGTAACAGAAAAAAAGCAGCAGTAGAACATCTGATTTTGCGAAGAAGAGCACAGATTTACAAACACATTTCAAGTCATCTATGTTCTAGTGATTTTTTTCCCCCACAAATCTACAAATACTGCTACAAAACTCATAAGCCCTTTTGCAGTATGTTGTTGTTACTTCTTTCACAACAGCAGGGCCCTTAGGCTCCGGTCAAGTTCGGGACTGCATTTTCCTGAGACACTGGAAAAACAGTAAAAAAATGCAGTTTTTCCTTGAAAAAAAATGATGTCCTAAATAGTCAAAACAGACAAAGACAGGAAAAGAAAAAGGGAGAGAGAGAAGGAGAGACAGTGTAATGCTGTAGGTGGTTTGCCCCTGTGCTGCATGGACAGAAGAAAACCAGCTAACTACTGCACTGCAGATCTGGAGCCGTAAAAAGATGATACCACAATATTCATTGAAAAAGCAATGCTCTGACAGGCAGAACATGCAGCTTAATACGTTATCATATGCTCAGCCACAGTACCATAAACTTTATTATGGCAAAGGCAACCCACTTAAAATCCTCTTAGGGAAACAGCTGAATGGCACCTACGTTTTATGGTCTCATTCACTCCAGCCGTTACCTTTAATAGCGAAGTTGAAGAAAGCAGAGCTCTTGTCCCCATTGCTGGAGGCCTCGCAGCACACGGTGCCGGTGCTCCTGAACATGCTGGCGTTAATGGTGCTTTCAACCAGGATTCGTTCAAATGATGGCACTGATGAATTTGTGTAACTGATTTTGACATCCATGGGGGATATTGTCGGTGAATCAAAACACCTGGGAGAAACAATACTGACAGTTACCTGCCATGGATTACTACCTGGAAGGGATGTCAGGTCCTGCTGTTGAGGCAGAGAGTCACTGCCAGACCATCAGATAACCAAACAACACTGCTCTACAAAGGGGTTCAGCAGAAGATCTTATCCTTGAAACTTAGCCTGCTCACGATGTCTCATTGTCTTCTATGTAGTGGGTGAAATGGATACATACACCAAGCCCAACCCAGCTGGACACCATGAGGTCTTTGCGTTTCCTTTTGGCTAGACATACCTACAGGTCTGTAAGTCCTCTATGGGTTTTGTACCATTCAACCTGCATCTCCAACTTCAGCTTCAAGCAGTTGTGGTCTATTACCTACTCTTGAAAACTTTCCCCAAGCATCATTTTATTACAGCACAAAAAAACCCCACAATATACATACCACACCATCAAGCTTATACGCAGCCTGAAAATAGCCAGTTCTGTTCTCTCAAGATGCTGCCTCTCCTTCCTATGTCACATATTTACTACATGAGCACACAGTTAAGATTAAAAAAAAAAGTACTATTTAAAAAAAAAATAGGGAAATAACAATTATTTTAGGCATAAAACAAATTACGCAGGTGGGAGACCCACGACTCGCTAGTACACGATCTACAACCACAGTGGAAGTCAACCAAAACCTTAAAACGTGCTTCATAAATGCTCATTTCACAGTGAAACTCTACAATCTTTTTAGAAACGTGATAACTAGATATCAGGTTTTATTCATAACAACTCTGGACTTGTTTACTTGTTGTATGCTTCATGTTAATAGAAATGTAATTACTTTACGTCTTGAAAAATTATATCATTGCACAATAAAACAAAAGATAACTGCCATATTCACAAGTGATTCTGTGATTGTCATTCTGTGAAATTGCATACAGAACATGAGTCATTTGGGGCCAAACTGACACAAACCTTAGTTATCTTGCAGCTGAGAGAAAGTTTGGCTTTTACTTTTCTGCAGCAGAAAATGCTGGTTATTCCTTCTTCAAGGATGGAATGCAAAGGGGAATAATGAAACGTACCCCTGCCTTCCCCTCAAACCACTGCAAATAATGCAATGCCAAAAATGATGAAAACAGCGATGCAACGTTTGAACATAACTGTTACCGAGTCACTTTATGTTCTTAATTTTTAATTATAAATTGGGTGTGTTGCATCTAGAATAACCTTTGGAGACTCTGGTTTACTTAACTCACCTCTGCTCAGTTCCGGGGCAAAAATACCAGTATATGGTAGGGGCTGGGAATCCAGCTGCTACACACTGGAGAATACCATTGCTAAGTATATCCAGAGTGAGAATCTCCGGTTTTGCTGCAATAAACAACAACGAGAGTCACACATTAGGGGAACACAGAATTTGCATTGCCACTTGCTCTTCACCCCAGCATCGTCTGTGGAATTACTCAAGTGAACAGAGCTTCGCATGTTCAAGCGTGGCCCGATCCCAGTTGGTGTCCTGCAAGCCCTGACCATCTGTGAAAATATCAGTTCTTACACTGAATGCTTGGGCTGGATTTCAGAAGAATACCTTACCTCCACTGAGTATTTGGTTTGATGGAAAGATCCTAAACCAGCAAAGCCCAGAGCTTAAACAACCCAAAGAAGTGTGTGCTTGGAACAAGAGTGCAGTTCCTGCTCCTGCACAGAATGACTTTACCCGCCTGTAAAAAGGACAGTTTCTTCACAGTTACAAGTGTACTAAATCTGTCAAACCACATCTCTCTTACATCTGCCCTTTGTATTAAATATTACCACCGCAGACAGAAAAGGAACTACCGTGCAAGGTAACCAGTGCAGACAGAGTTCCCACAGAGGACATATGTCCCTCTAAGATACCACTACCGAAATGCCTGACTGCCTGACTCTCTGAAACATTGCACACAGAGGAAGCTAATATTTGGCTGAATGTATTAGCTTTCCAAACAATAATTCATGATTGCTTTGGTAGTTTAGAAAGCAATCTGGCTAGCCGATGCCTCCCGCCATGTCCTGCACCAGAGCTGGTCCTGCACTCGGTTCAGGAGCTTTGAGCATGGCAGGAAACCAGAGCAATCAGATGGACTTTACAGTCGTTAGTCCAATGTCATAGGCTTCAGCCAAGGGCACCGTCAACACAGCAAGATGTTTTTCTTGGACAAACTTGCATTAGAGGCCTTATTTCCCATAACTACCTTAGCTTCCTTGCAAAATCATCCAAAAAAAAGTTAATGGGGAAAAAAAAACAGGCTATATTCCAATGATGACGCTCACCCAACAGATACAAGTTAAGAGTCCCTTATCAGTTAATATAACTTTACAGAAATGTAAGACGAACTTCTAATATCCTAGGAAGTTGTGAAGCTGTATAGACTACACTAGGAAAATGCAGATTTATTTCAGATAAAATCCACGTACAAAGACTGCATGGCGTTAGTTTTTTATGAATATTCTTGCTGATTAAATTAGAGGCAATAAAGCACACGTATATTCTCAATCACATAGCATCTCCTCATGACTCATGTTACAGGAACCGAATGTTCTTTCATTTCTAAATCCGCATGTTGTGTTTTATGCAAACACCAAGAACCAAACATTGTTGCAAAATGTTGAGATGGATTTTCAGCATTACTCATGTGGTGAGGAACTTTCTGATAGCACACAGCATCTCACCCAGCCTCAGTGCTCATGGAATACACATAATCCACTTTTCCGAAACTCCTATCAAAATGGTTGGATTGTGAAATTGTAATTAGCTAACTTACTACCCATGTGCCAGCAATTTGTTTAGGTATATGGTGTATGTAGGCAACACTACAATGCAATGTAACTCAAGACATGAGAGAAATTAAAAGTCAAGTGTAAGAGAAAAATGAACATTAAGCCCCAGAAAAAATATTGATTTGGGCTGCATCTAACGCTTTGATTGAGGGAAATGAAAATGCCCGTGTTAGTCAGGCTTCTTCTGCTGTAAAAAAATAGTGCAATAAAAGCCTGTTTACATGGCCGTCAGTCCATGGGGACTCATCCTGCAGCAGCAGAGGGAGACGAGAGGCTGCGCAGGGTTAATGCCTCCGGCACCCCATCGGTGAGGGGTCCAGCCCTGGTGCCATGGGAAGCTGAGCTGCAGCAGCTTTGTGAGAACTGCTGACCTGAGAGCAGCTCTACCGTGATGTCTCTGGTGAAGCTCTTTGATGTGGCGATTAGCGTGATCAGCCTCTCTCCACCAGCACAGAGCGCTCCCAAGCCTCCCTGGCTCAGAAAATTAAGGAATGCGTTTCACTTGCGGCAGCGAAGAGCCCCCCACAGCTCGGTACCCAAGGGGATCGAAGAGGCTGCTCCCACCGTCACCCCGGGCTGTGTGTCTCAGCACCTGCACCCCTTTCTGGCAGCCAGAGCTTCTTCCTCATCCGCCGGCATAGGTGCTCCAGGGGATGCTGGAGGAAAGATGGACTGGCTTTGGCAAACAGATGCCAAGCTGCCACTGAGCATCTTCTTTAACAGACATTTTACCGTGCTAGATTTTATGACTTTCACTGCCTAATTACCCCTGGTATCAGACAGGCTCTTAATGACTAGACTTTGCTTACTGTTCTGACTTTAACCCTTTTAATATCTAATGTTTCATTATATTGCTTGGCATATATGCATATTGCCTTCCATAATCAGCCATTAGATGTCTTAAACTTCTAATTTCACTATGTTTATTAACTGCTTTTCAGCTTTTATTAATGTTGATTTTGAATGTAGCAAAGAGGATTTATCCTATTTAATAGGAGGCCACTCCTATTTTATCTCAATGCTCTGTATAATAATGTTGTGCATTTAATTGCTTTCTATTACTGATTTCCTTTTCTTCACCATTAACAACATATTGTCTGTCATTGCAGTCAAAGAGGGAGGGCCTTCCTCCTGGAGCCACATTTTCTGGATCAGAATGAATCTTTTTATAATATCACAGTGACTCCTCGTTTGTTCACTGCATATTCCAATGACAGGAAAACCACTGAGCTTGATCTATAATACCATGACCAGTTTTCTCTTTGCAGCATGGGCCCCAACTGCATAGGTAGTATTTTGTTGACTATAATTAAACCCAGATATTATTTTGCACTAAACTCAGATACTAGTTGGAAGATTCCTCCACTAATTGCTAGATGGACTGCACCTTGCCACTCTGGGGATTTCTACAATTTCTTAATTGTAACTCAGTTCAGTATGCTGCTTGTCAAGTTGTAATTTTCTTTTTGGCTCCTAATTTCAGAGCTCCTTCGTTCCTTACTTTATGTCACATTTACTATGACTGACTACATTATTTTTTTTAAGCAATTCAGTATTGTTTCAGATTAGCATATGCAATTACTAAATGTGTTTAAATCCAAGGCAAGTATTTCTGCACAGGGTTTTTCATGTCTTTCAGCAAATGCTTCAGCATCGGTTTTTTATGTGAAGACATTCTGCTGATCATGAATCCTGTCTTACCTGTTTGATTACTTTCTGCTGATTACTTGCCCAAGCCAGATGTGTAAACATCACGAGCTACATCCCAGCAATTTATGCAAAATCCCCGCTGACAACAATGCCAGGTCAGGACGCACCATTAGGTCAGGATCTGACCCACCCACACATGACTGGCCTTTGGCAGTTACTCTGCTACATCAAATAATATGGTATGTTGTCATGCAGTTTGTGTTTCATACCTAGATGATGAGCGTTTTCCAAGCCACTGAAAACAGGTTATTTTTCTTAAAAACAAACCCCTAGAAGGATCAATCTATCTCACCTTCTCTTTTCAACATGAAAAATATTTGCAGGAGCTTAGTCAAAGTGCCAAAAGAAACTCTTTTTGAGTCAAGTGTGTCAAATCCACCTGCTTCAGCAACGCCTGCAGTCCACCCAGAGCTGCTGTGCATGGTAACCTGGGCTCTACTGGTACGGCTTAAATGTCTTCATTGCATCCCAAGGCTGATCTTACTACTTACAAGACCAGTAGTTGAAGCAAGAGGGGAGAAGACTGAATGCTGCTGGTCGCACAGACAAGCCATTCAGAAGAACTAAGCCGTCCATGCTCCCTCCTGCCGTGGCCATACTGCTTCACCATGCTGTTCTTAGTCTGGTTTCCTAACCATGAGCCACGGGGGTTTTCAGCTTTTATCAAGTAACAGATTCCTCAAAAGCAGCAACACGGAGCTCTGCACCGAGAACTGACACCTGATGATGACAAAACTGTGGGTTGGGGTTTTTTTTCAGTTCTTGTGCCCAGACTGCTCCCAAGCAGCCTGCAGAGCCTGGGAGAGCTGGGAGGCCCATGAACAGCCCCTTGCTCCCAGCACACATATGATGCTGCAAGTCGGAAAACACCATCCAGCCTCATGTGAACTGAGAGTTCCACACGCAACCTGCAATTTCTCCCATTCCTTCCCAGAAATTAAACTTCTGGCTGAACAACTTGCTCTGCTAATCTGTAAAATAGTAGAATTATCCCTCATGACTGTAACCCACACTCATCTACAGTGGCAAAGGACATCAGAGGTCACCAGTGCCCTCGTCTCAGAAATCATAGCTAGGAAACGGAAAAGGCACAAGAATACAAATTACAACATTCACAGATGAAGGAAGAAATGCCATGTTCTGAAAGGAACCCAAGTGACGTTTCTACACCCAAACTATGGCATTGCTAATAGTGATGCTACAAATGTTGACCTTCAGCGATAAATGAGAAGAATTCAGAAATTAATATCTAGGATTTTGTGCATTTGTGTGGGCCTCAACAGTCCTCTAGATCAGCCTATGCCCAGAGGAGGACACAGTGCTGCTGAAGCATAGCAGCAACACAGAACTGTATTTGCAGCATATTCACTCACTCTCTATACAGTTCCTCCTGCTGGGCTCATTCTCTACCTCGCCTTAGTTTCTCCAGTTTGCCTGCAGTTGCCTCCTCATTTAATTTTCCTTAAGCTTGGCCTTAGCAGCTGCCAATATTTGTTTGCTGAGAGCATGAAATGCTCTAACAGAAGGGCTCTTCTAAGAAGGACAGGGTTTCCTGAAGGTTTCATTGAATTCATTTTGAAATTTAGCTTCTGTCTTGAAGAACGCTGTTTGGAACTGAGACCAATGCTCTTTTTTCGCAAGCATGTCCTAAAGATGACCGCACACATATTTGGAAATCTATGCAGATTTCTCTAAAACAATGGTGACCTATGTTATTACACAGAAGTATTTAGATGCTAAAAGGCACAAGTGAATAATTCTCCTGACAAGCTTTCAAACTCTGCATCCAACTCAAGAAATCAGAGACAACTAATAGCTTAACTTGGCTGCCAAAAATGCAAATTATAATCCCCGTATATCCTGCTCCACCTTAAATTATCAAATGTTTATGGTACACGCTTATTTTTGAGATAGTCTTTCCAGGTGCTACAGGTTTTTTTCTGTATAAACTATCTATCTGCTCTCCGGTAACCTCTGGAATACATTCACTAGAATGGAAGGTCATGCTGGATAGTAGGTGGATTTGTGTAAGTACTCTGCACTTCTATATCTTGATATTTAAATAGTTTTCCAGCATGTGCTTCACTTCAGTAAAGCCTCTCATACGCTGAACCACACTGTGACATCTTGTGCATACATTATGTTGTATAAAATACAATGACTGTGATAATGAAATATTTCAGACTGTTCACTTTACTTACTTTTCACATAGACATTAAATGTTACAGAGGAGCTGGCATCAGAATTGGACACAAAAAATGTGTAAATGCCTCCTTCTGTTCCTTTTAATCGCGTAAGGTGAAGTTCATTTGTATAACTGTAAAGAAAAAAATGAAGCATTACTGATGCTCACAACTTGCGGTGAAAAGGCAATTGCTGCACGGAAGCTAAGGAGTGAATTATTGGCGCACCGCCGCCTTCTGCAGACACTGTCCATGGTGACACTCTTACCTTGCATTACAACTGCCTTTGCACTACAGCATCCAAAAGTTTTGCCACTTCTAACACCCACATGTGTGCCCGGGTGACAGCTCAGCACCAGGCTTGGACCCCGTGCACGCACCACTGCCTGCTCCTTTTCTTGCTGAGGAGAGAACCCAGATACACAACCCAGGCCACATATGCTAGGTGCTACACTGGATTTTTGGCAGACCAGGGCTCAGGAGAGAACAGCGCACAGCAGAAATAAAAGCATAAGCTTTTGTCCAGAGCACTAGGCTCTTGCTGTGATGGTGGAGGGAGTCTGTGCACACAAACAGCTTTACATTCTTATTTTTGCTTAGTGGGCAGGAATGGCATCTTGCAGGTGTGTCGTGAGTTTGTGGCCCACTGGTCCTCAGATGGTGTGGTTAGCTCAACGCTATTCTAAATCTAGGTTAGCAGACTTTGCACCGTTTACTGTGGTAAGCCACGTGGACTACGAGATCTTTTATAATCACAATTTTCTCACCGTCTCCACTTTCATCTTTCCAGAGCAGACTGTAGTTTGCTGTTCCAAAGTGAAATCGATAGCACTTACAATCATTCACATTACCTGTTGTTGCCCACAGTCTTGAACTTGACATAATGGTCTGATGAATTCTGTAATGTTTCGTTCATGTACATCCAGACTCCTTCCTTCGGTTTTGGATATGCCTCATATTCAACTGTTAAATTTCCATTTTGTCCTGCATTTATATCTATGGTGGTATTCATCGTTGCAAACAAACGGACAAATCCTTTAGCTGATGGCCGTAAGAGGAGAAGAAAAACAATTTCAGGTCCATTCAGAAGATCATCGGTACCCTAACCACACTTAGACTACTTGAAGATCTAGTGATCAAACATCCAACTGTGAAACAGGAAACCTTATCTACAAAGCAGAGCTTGAACCCTCACCTGCCAAAACCAAGGCCACTAGCTATATATAGCAATGAGGCACAGGACTTAAAGCAGCCTTGAGTGCCTTAACAAAAATAATTCCATCTTCTGGTGACAAATAGCCTCTATTTGCTTTTGGAAAAATGCAAGCACATGCTTGCTTCTACTCAAGTATTTAAGTTTTTCCAAAAATCAGAGTCGCTAAATGTAAGGTACAAAAGAAACACTAAGAAAAAAGCAAGATAAATTGATCATTTATGACAATATACTAGAGTATTTAAGGTTTCTTTGTTAAGTGTAATTAAGAATGACATTACAAATGAAACTATTAAAAACTGTAATTAGAGAAAAATGTGCTAAGTCCACAGGCCTGGATACCAGTTTTTCTTAAAATAAGGCATTTCTGTTCATCTACTGCTGGGTCTTACTCCTTTATTTGGCAGATACCATTTATCATTGTGCGGTTCCATTCCAAAATATCATATGGAGCAGCATCCTTACTGCAGTGGTTTTAATTTCATTAATAAACTCATCAGCTTCAGGATTATTCACTTTGAAAAGACAAATTTTTCAGTCCTATTACACAAATTCATATGGGAATTATCAGTTTGACAGGCGGATTGCAATTACCAGGAAACACATTTACTGAGAGAGCTTGAATTTAGACTGAAAGTCAATCTCGGATCCCTGCTTCTTCCCACTTTCTAGTAATCAAACTGCTGTGGCCAGCTAGGCACCTGAGCTCGGGAAAACCAGAGCCAGCAGGGCTTGGGGAAAGCATATGGAGCTGCCAGAGCACTTGACAGATGCTTCGGAGAAGAAAGGATGAAGTTAAACTCACAGCAGGCAGGTATGCTCTAAAATGCTCTCCATCATTAGAAAAGAGAAAAAGGTTTTAAATCTGAAAACTGAAGATTTTTAGCTCCTTCGCAGAGCTTTTTTCTATGTTCTGTATAAACAGAGGATCCCCTATGCAACCTAGATTCAAAATTGGACCCAAGAGCCTGAAAATAAAATTTTATGATTGTGCTATCAGTCCCTGAAACGGTTCTAGAAACTGTTTACGACTAGGTAAATCAACTGCTAAAAAAAGTAATTAGGAAATTTAACAAAAATACCCATTATTTCTTGTAACACTTTTGGCTAATGTTAAAGCCACAGCGACTTAGAAACTGATACAATCCCAGGATCTCTCCAGTGCATGCCATACACCACTTCCCAGGACCCTGGGAGCTGGCACAGTTCAGATAAATATAGTCAGTTTGACAATGCATGGTGAAAGGCAGCCAGGAGACAGAGTTTATTTTATTTTAAGTCAAATTGGAGAGGGTGGGGAGAGAAAAGTGTCTCAAAAAGGAAAGATTCCAGCTTTTCTCTGGTATTTTCATTAAATCAAATTTTCATTTTACTAAATACAAACTTGTTACTTTATTTTCTACTTTTTATAATGCTCTGCTTTATTTTAGTCCCCAGACCTTCCAAAGTCAATCCTTTTTAAAGTCACATTTGCATACGTAGTAGTCCTAAGAATCTCTGTAGTTAAGAATTTCCCTCTTCTTGTAATAAAAGCTTTCATATTGTTCCCCGTGGGTAAAAGATTTTCTTTCATACTTCACACTGTTTCACTCTTTTACATATTAATTTAGTCTCTCCTGTAAAAAAAAATGAGGAAAACATCACCATCATTATGAGCCCTACCCCCTCAAATGGCGGAGCAAGGTTAAGGGCACTCAAACCTCTGCCACTCTGCTGAAGATCTGACCCACATAGGTCAAATACTTCTGTTTTCTTTAAGTTACCGGGGAAAGCAAAAAAAGAAATGTTGCAGGAGTATCTGTGCAACAGAAAAACAAATCTGAAAAGGAACAAAGGATCCAAGGCTACACTTCCCCCAGTTACTACACCCTTGAATGGTAAGGAACTGAAACGATTTCAGCCAACTACGCAGACTTCTTCAGAATGATCTTATTAAGTACACCAACATGTCCTTAATTGGTTTATCAAATTAGCAGGTTTCAGCAGCTTTAAAATTCAAATGGCACTGCATGTCACC
The DNA here is from genome assembly GCA_013401315.1 of Balaeniceps rex. NCBI lineage: Eukaryota > Metazoa > Chordata > Aves > Pelecaniformes > Balaenicipitidae > Balaeniceps > Balaeniceps rex. The sequence continues at coordinate 77,060 of VYZW01009419.1, read as the reverse complement.
CAAGTTAATATATAGCAGACTCTAAACGAGTCTGTTACTAAACACGAGGAGGGAAGGAGTTCGCTCACTGTTAAGAGACACAATCCAAAACCTGTGGAAATGATGGAGAGTGGGTTTACCACGGGGGTGAACTCTGGAACAATTTCATGCTGTATATGCACACTGCAATGTTCCTCATCGCATTATTTTAAATAGAGGTACACATACAGCTTCTACGTAAAAACGGTAAATGACATGCGAATGTCAGCGAAACTTTCTGTGCTTGGAAGGCAAGTATTAAAGATACACTTTGTGCTTGTGCTGCCAAATTACTTCAGCATAGTAGATGGTACCAGGCAAAGGTAAATTACTTGCTTCATTAAGACTGGATTAAATTTAAAATTAAACCAGGAAGGATGAGACAAACCAGAGAGATGGAAACGTTGTTGGATGGTTGTTCTAGCATCACATTCCAATAACATGCAAAGGGTTATAGAAATTAAAGTAGTCATACACACCACAACACTTCCTCAGCCATTCCATATGATACCAGTCAGCAATAACCTTAATAAAGCAACTTTACTCACTGAGGTTTGGGGGAAAGGAGAAGAGATGGAAGGGAAGGCTCCCCAGTGTTCTCTCTTTCCACCTCCCGCTCTTATAAATGTTAAGATTTCTACAAGAACTATTTACCTAGTGCTTTCAAGGTTACTGTGGCATTGGTTTTTCCAAAAGGGTTTTCTGCTTGGCATGTGAATTCTCCAGAATCATTAACTCCCACTGAACGGATGTTCAATGTTAATTTCCTTTCGTATCCATAATCACCCAAATTTCTGCTTTTGCTTGTAACAATCTGTCGGTAAAAAACAATTAACATCTAAAACACTGTGTATGCAGCATCTTTCCTAGATAAATTAAAAATAGAAGTAATTATAACTTTGCTACATTAATATTCATAACTTTAAACCGGAATAATAAGCCAGCATGACAAACCTGTCACTAGAATCTCTCCATGCAAAACAAGTGTGTGATCAGCTGTCTTTGGGAGATAATGTCCTCTCCTAAGTGCTATACCCTCCCCTTATTCTTTATTTTTTTCCTCCTCAAGCTCCACTGCAAGGCAGGAACACGTGCGTGTGTATGTGCGTGTGTGTGTGTATTCACCTGCCCCGAGAGAGCCGAATGGGAGAGATCAGCCCTAACCACAAAGCTGAAATTCTAGTTTCTTCAAATATTTCAATCATATGGAGAAAATAGTGTTGTGTCCAAGGTCAGACCCAGCTCACTATGGCTAAATTTCTAATGCTGATGAAGGTGAGGAACTGACAGAAGGTTTTATTTGTACTAACACTTCTAGCTGTAGGGCTTGATGCAAAATGAACACTGGGTCTTCCTAATGCTCAGAAGCTGCAGCTATTGTAAAAAGTCATTGCAACTCTGAAGTGTGGTTCACCACTCAAGTGGTGCCTAAAAATCACTGAACTCTCTAGCTGTTCAATGCTTCCCAGTGAATGACAAGACAGAATTTAAGGTGCTGGAGCTTCATTTTAAACTGGGTCGCTCTATGCACCTCCTCATCGCAGACACACTGCAGAGAGACCTGCTCATGGCATGCTTTGCATGGCATGCTTACTCTGGAATCCAGTCTGCTTCTCAGTCCATAGCAATCCAGATTTATTAATCTTACAGGCAATTGGAAAGCATTGAGTATATCATGACTCTATGCCTATGTATGCATACTGGAACTAAAGAAAAAATAATGCTTTGAGGTGTTGACTTTAGTTTCTGTGAGAATGCTCAGTGTGGTTGGAAAGACCGATAAATTTACACTGATTAATCCAAATGCAGACCTGGACTTGTTGTGATTTTCTAGTACAACGATTTCAATCCTTGGAGGTGCCAAGAGGTTCTAGATAAATTTAGTCTTCTCAACACATTTGTGGTTCTTCCTGAACTATAATAATCACAAATAGCAGTTTGGTTTGTATGGGTGTACTTGCTTATAACAAGTCTCCTCATTTTCAAAAGTGGTGATAACTTCAGTCATACAAGGGAAGTGTTTTGTTTTTTTTTTCCTTCGACCTGTTCAGGACAAAATGTAATTCTGCACCTATATAAACATGAATTTTATGTATTCTGTTTCAGTGCCAAATTTAATTTGATAGTCAATATTTAAAAGATAGCATCCCATGCTATTTACCAGAAAGGACAGAAAGGTCAAACTTATTTGGTCAAAAATATTTTCCTCGTGGCTTTCACTCATAAAATGAAAAGTGATAAAGCACAAAAACTTAAGGGAAAACCCTGATTTCATCACACTGTAACAAACAAAAGGAGGGGAACGATAGAAAAAATGAAGTTCCTAGATGAAGGACTTGTAGTTGACCTTGGCACAGGACCAAAAGCCTCATCTGCATGTCACATGCCGCCTTCATGTCATTTAGACCGCCTCAACCCTTGGAGCTGCGAGGTGGGACTTCTGGAGCAGCGAGCACTTAGTGGGAGCAACTCTGCCAGAGCTGGCAGATTAGCTAAGCATGGCATACCCAGCCCCAGGGAACGGGCCTCCCGTTCGCTATCTGCCCGAGGAGATGTGATTCATCCAAACATCACAGCATCACAGAAGCCTTTTTTTCCATACACACGTGGACTGCAAATTACGTATTCTGGTCACTACCATTAGCAGTAAAAGACCAGCCAATTAGCATGGGAACGTATACAGCAGGAGTTACTAACAGGTCTTCACAAGGGCTTTTAATTCATTTAAATTTCAGGGTATACCCAGAAGACTAAGAAGCGTTCTTAAAAACAAGCCAGTGCCTGCTGCTCATTTCAAAGGCAGAGCTGGCTGCATGCTGGCTGACCAATCTCTCTGCCCCTCATCTGCAGAATAGCTGCACTGCCAGTAACGAACTCTCCTGGAGCACTTAGCCTGCCAATAATTTAATTTGGTGATGCCAGGCAATAACTTCATCTGTCACTACAGACAGGAGCCAGTTCACTGGTTCATTTTTCAGAAGTTTCCCAGTTAGTGAGGCACACCATGTAATATAAATGAATTAATCATTCCTGCAAACGCTTACTACTATTCCTGTCACATACAATCCCATGCTAATTAGCAGGTATTTTACTGTTAATGATAACGACTAGAATATGTAATTTGCAGTCCATGTGTTGATATTTGCAGCTCCCATTGATTGCAATGTGATGTGTAGGCACTCCGTGCTTCCGTATTTAGGCAGCCCAACAGAGGTCACCTAAACTTCACATTGAAGAGCCTAACTTTGATTTCTGTTTGGGAGGAGAAGCCTGTGTGGATGTTTTTCCTCCCAGACGTCCTCATAGGCATGGGACAGTTGTTGCTGACCCGTCACCAGTCTGTGGGATGCGGGACCTTTGGAAATGCAACAAAACCAAACTGATACAGCATCAGGTATCCAAGACAAGCACAGGGATGTCCACAGAGAGCTTGTGTACTGTGCTGAGGCACACATGATACAACTAAAGGAACTCACCCCACTTTTGTGAGAACTCCAACTAGCTTGTACGCTGCTATCCACATCCGTGATTATGCATGTAACTTCAAATTCTTCCCCTTCTTTGAGAAGCTCATAGCTTTTGGATAAGGTGATGATGGGAAGAGTTTTGTGAACTGGAAAACAATTTAGAAGTGCATTACTTTTCATTAGCTTCAGAGCTTCCGAGGGGGGATAAAAATCAACAGTCATTAACTTTCCAATAAAATTTCAGGCCTCCGAGAGGTATTTAAATTTCTTTAACATATTACACAGTTGTTCCCTTACAACAAGCACATTTCTGCTTCGATCTCCCTTCAAATTACACTTAAAGTTAGATGATACTTTGTTAGAGCTTAGCAACTTGCATGAAGAAACTTGAACGATGTTGAACCGTCAGTGAGATGATTCATTCTATGACTGCGATTAAAAAGCTGCACTCTGTAACTGAAAACACGGTGAGGATCAGCCATTGAAGAACCACAGCCTAGCATTAACTGCAACTTTTAGTTACAAATGACTATAGCTGACGCGAAGTACTGTCTGACAGATCCCTGAAAAGCCCCTGATGGACGGCCTAGGAAGGACAGTACAGCTCAAGGACTTCAGCACACCCACCTCTGAAAGCACCACAACCTCTGTTCACAGTGAGGGTTCACAGAGGTAGCTGGAGCCAAGACCGTGGACTAGCTCGTCACCCAAGAGGTAGGTGGTTACAAGCAGCCATGGGCTAGCTGTACCCCTGCTCTGCTTCGGGGTGTCTTCTGTCAACAGTCAAGTATATTTGAGGACTATGTGTCTCTTATGTCCACAAAGCTCTTCAGCTCTTCCTCTGTTCCCTCCAGTTTGTTTTTCTGTTTTCATCTTTTCTTCAAATTTTCCTCATTTATGAGACTCCAGTGAACTTCCCACTAGGGTTTTTATGCAGGAAGACTCACTTTCTAACCATGAATGTAACATATATCAGATAAGGCCTTCCAGACTCTCTTCCTGCCTCTCACACAGGCTTTGTAGTTGTCTTAGGTAAATTATAAGCAACTTAGGAAAATGTCATGCTTTTCAGCCATTGATACTTTAACAATAATGTTTTCCTTATGTTCTACAGAAGAGAACAAAGAAACATGTTTGCTCTCTTCAGATATAAAGGCTCAAATACAAATCCCCTCCCAGCATTCAGCAGTACCCAAGAGACAGGAGGAAGCTGGTGCAGAAGGTGTGCTGTGTTCTCACCCACCAGCAACATCTATGGACAACCAAAAAAAAGCTGTAAGGCCATAAAGCCCCTCATTGTTTTGAGAAAGGCTGGACATAAACACTCCCTGTGCTATCGTAGCGGGGCTGGTGTATGTCTGAGTATGCCTGCACAGCTCCGTTTCATGGATGCCTCTTCTGTCTTTCTGCACCAGAAGCTCCAGCCTGGGGGTCTGAGCGCCATGGTTATGATTACAAAAACAATGCCCGCCAAAGGGTCTCCAACATGCTTAAGTCTTCAGCCAAGGAGAAGGTAGGAGTTTTACCTGATGAACTTGACAAGGATTGAACACTACAGCACAGTAATTTATGACACTGAGGATGACAATGCTGCTTTACTGCTGATGGCCTTCAGCAGGTGCCTCAACTTACTGCATGCTTTCTCCCAGATGGAGAACGTGGGCAGAGTGCCCAGGTCCCACGGGCCACCTACGGCTGCCCACCATCAGTGGGCCACTGGCGATGGAAGCCAGGTCAGCACCCTCCCATCTGAAGTCACCACTTTATCAAGCAAGTACAGATTTTTACCCCATAAAAAACATGAAATAGTCCAATACTACAACTTGCATTCTCCTATACCAGAGAAATGTCAGTTATGTCAATCCATTGCTTGCTTTCTTTGGCCACCACTGAAAAAACAGTTGAAAAAAAAACTTGTTACAGAACAAACAACAGAGACAGCAAGAACAGACTTGATTTTTGTTGTCAAAGGAGAATGCCAGAGATGCCTGTACTGATTAAACTTTCGTTCTCTTAATTGAAATTTAGTATTCATTAAAATTCACTATATCAGAGTTTGCAAAATACCAGGAAAAAGACTTCTTCAATTTGCCACAGCAAACTACACACTTGAGATGGCCTCTGCTGCCCTGCCCCACCACCGAGGAGCATGGCACCGGGCAGGTCACGCAGCCCCGGGAAGGTCACACAGCCCCAGCCGTGGAGCAAACACCAATGTGTCCCCTCATCACACCACAGGGTAGCCCTCCTTCACCAGCACAAGGGGCGATGCTGGTGGTGGCCTGGTCTCAGCTCCTAACGCCTGGCACGAAAGAGGCAGCGGGGGGAAGCACACCAGCCCGCTGGCCCGAGCTGTGCACCCCCACCTCCGGCAGCAGCCTCGGCAGCACCGCCACCACGGCATCGCTGATGGCTGGATCCCTCTGAAAGCACAAAGACAACCAACACAGCCCCTACCCGCAGCTCTTCTTTCAACAACAAAAACCCAACGGGACACCTTGGCCATGTGAGCAGAAATGCACTGGCAGCCAACAGCAACTCCCACTGCACAACCTACGCGTGTGCACGGACAGGGGATGCTCCCTCCCTGGATGCTCCCTCCCCAGACCTCACTGCAGCCTTTGCATTGCACACACGCCTTGGTGGAGACGCACTCTCAGCTGCAGCGAGGGGTTACTTCATTCAAAGAGCCCCAGAGCTACACAGAGAGCAAACTAATTTACTTGCCCCTGAGGAAACACCAAGACAGCTTGGCTTGCTGAACCGCTCCCTCCACTTCTCTCCTGGGTATTTATACAGTAGACTAATGACACATGGGGTAACCGTAGGCTCCAAAATGCCCAGACAAAACCAGTCTGTAATGTACTGCACAGCCAGGCATCAGGCTTCTGCTCCTTCCCAAACCCGCTTAACCACCCAACCCTAGGGCACAAGGGTGCATGAAGGTCAGAAGTAGGGCATCATCAACAGGTTTGCAGAGCTAAGTGATGCATCTGGCAGCTCAGCCACAACACACTCCTCATCATGATCTGGGCACATGGTTGCTGTTGTGACTATCCTCATTCACGAACACAGAGACAAACAAGAGCCCTCTGCTCCCCCAAGCTCTTCCTCTCCACTGAATCCCTCTTCTTCAATGCCATCAATCGATTCCTCCTGCTGTCACCTGTGGGTATCAGACTTGTGTTGTGAGTCAGGCACTCAAATCTCCACCTTGCCTGCACAAACCTGCCCAAACCTCAGGGCACTGTTTTTTCCTCAAAGTTTAACAGCACAACCCACATTTCTTAGAATGGTGAAAAAAGCACCTGGAAATCACCAGGAACAGAAAATAAAAGTGATCATGGCCAAACCTGCTCAGCACAGCCACAAGCCAAATGTCACGAGATCAACTTGTGCCCCCACACAGCCTGCCCAGAACAAGCTTTCTAGGCCCACCACCTTCCTCTGGACCGCCTGCAGCAGTCACAAGCACCATAGAGCAATATCCTGGTGCTCAAGCACATCTGGCTTTGAGGAGAAGATTCCAAAAGCCTCCAGAGGAGACCACCACCCCCAGCCTTCCCATGACAAGGTCAGGACACAAGGTGAGGCTTCACAGCACTTCCCATCAGCTCCTGGGAGATAAAGGGGAAAATCAGGAGCTCTACAAGAAGGTGAAAATCCTGTTACCTGGCCTCACATTCAGGAAAATGTGCTCCGATTTTTTCTCAACTCCGTTGTGCTTGGCCAAGCACTGGTAGCAGCCCTTAAACGACCTCTGTACATTCTTTATAACGATGCCTTTCTGGGGATTCGGAATGAACGTCATATTTTTGGGGAGAGGTTTGCCATCACATTTTCTCAGTGTGAAATTTGAAACATCTGGATCTGTTAGCGGGCACACTAGCAGGATGTCACTGTCTTCTTTTCCATAGATCAGAGAATCAACAAGGAAGAGCACGTTTGGATCTGTGAAGAAATGCAAAGACCTGTCAGAGAAGCTGACATTGCACAGGGAACTTGTGATGACCCTAACTCTGCAACTGGGCACTTACCTGAAAGAAAGTTTTACATTCAGCCAGTAAAACCGAGTATTACGCAATTCATGTTTACCAAGAGACATTAAATTTTGTTTTAAAAGAGCAGCACAACAGGAGATGTGCACTAGCATTCAATACCAGACACACTTAAGAATCATGTGTACTAAAAATAATCTTACTGCTTTTTTATTTGGAGATGGATTTTTTTTTTGCCTTGTTTAGCTCCAAAACCTCCACCCACCACCCCCAACAACAGTAAACAGATTTTCACAGACCATTAAAAGTGATTTGCTTTTAGCTAGTGGCAGTGCTGTAAGGTTTCATGCCTGCAGGAGGATTTTGAAGAAATTTATGAGCAAATGGAAGTTGAAAAGCACCTAAATTATGGTTTTCACTTCTGTAAAATACATAATCTAAATGAACACACATTGCTACCAGAGGAAGCACCAAACAACTTCTCTCTCTCTCTCCCCTCCCTGAAAGCAGGGGTTATTTTTAGCCTCCTTAGAAAAAACTGGGCATACAAACAGCGTATCTGATTGAAAAATCATCATGCAATCTTTCACAAGGCAACTTTTCTAAAGCATTTCATCTCGGCCAACCACAGCACACAAACATACAGTACTTTAAACCTTTACAACCAAAGTTGAAGCCCATGATAGCCGATGACCTTGAAATGCGAAGAACCTCACCATTAATAGCAAACACAAAAATAAAGGATGGTGTGGTGACAAACACTCCGTAAAAGCTTATTTCAGCTCCCATCTGCCCTCCCTACAGAGTAGCATGAATTAGAAATGTAGAAACAGAGGGAAAAAGTTTCTTTCTTTTTTGCAAACTGGCTTCATACAGCTTGAATGATTAGAGATCAACAAACCATGACTTAACAAGGAAGACTGAGAGAATTTGGTTAAGATGATGGACAACGTGCATTTGGTTTAAGACAAGAAGTACCAGGCTGAAAATGAAGCATGGGACATCTACTTAAGCAATTAGGAAATTCTAAGTTGAAGGCTGCTCATCACTGAACAGAGAAGTTACTGGCTGGTTTCTAGCTTAGAGTGAGGGTATAGTTTTAACCTCATTTGATACTGCTGCCCAAGAAGCCCCCACAACTAAAAGCTTTGAAGCATCAGTCCAGAACTAGAGAATGGAGACTACTAACAAATGAAAAAGTAAAGGATGCCTGAACAGAACCAAAGTGTGATGTTTTGCGCACGGAGATACTTAGAGAAATGCTATGAATAGCTGTTACTCCTGAGCTGGAAGAGTGTGGACTAGAAGAGCTCATCTAAATGTCCCTGCTGACAGAGACTTAACTGATCGGTTTCCTCTCAGTCCACTTTTTCTCCAACACAGACAGAGCCAAGATATCTTCACTATACAGAAAGTATGGCTCCCTAGGAAAAAAAAAAAAGACTTTTTTGAAAATAGAAGAAAGGAACAAAGACCTGTTTCACTAACAGCCGGAATTGCAAGGAAGGCCTTGGCTGCGGTAAGCAGAATTGCTGAGGTGCTCCCCTCCCATCTTCCATCCCCCTCTGGAAGGGAGACATCATGGTGAGAAGACATGAAAGGATTTGCTGTAGGGAATCTAGGCACGAAGCAAGCTGCTCATCGTCATGTTCTTCCCTTCATGGCTTTTCACCCCAGGTACCTCTTGGGTAGCACTTGCTTTCTGGGCATACCTCAGGTTTCCAACACAAGATGTGGTCGTGCTTATCATTGCTTGTGTCTGAAAAGACTTGAGATCAAAATCAAGATATTTTTCTCTCTTATGTAGGTGTCTGAACTAGCTTGATCTTCACTAAACTTGCTTGGATAGGGACACAAACTGCTTCTATAGACACAACACAGGCACTTTCTGCCAAAGCAGAAAGGTGAAAGAGGTAAGCGCCTACGGTCTGTCAACACTGTCTCATCCTTAGTCACGGAAGCACAGAAAATTTGTTTTTAGTAGATCCAGATGGACGTAAGAGATAAACAGCTGCCACCATTTGATGTGCCACTCAGGACTGCGCCGCATTGAGGTTCTTGGTCCTGTTCTCTCTTCAATCCCAGCTTTACAAGCAGAAAGCGCGTGGGGTGCTTGTGGCAATGCCACAAGCAGCTGAGCTCATGGTAGCATCTTCAAGGTAATATAAGATGTCATTAAGCCACAGCCTATTGCAAAATGATGGCCAACCTCACAAACATACTTATTTTACTGCCAGGAACTTGTCAAAGTGAAGCTTGCACATTTTTCACACAATTAACACAAAGAAATCAACAACATGTTGCATGAGGGCCACACAACTTCTCTGATGCTTTGGTAATCATGCTCAGTGGAAGGGAGGGTTGCCTGCTATCCTGAGGTGAAGGAGTCACTCACATAATGGAAAGCACAAACATCTCCATGATCACAGCTGTCTGGGATAATTACCATGACCTTCAGGAAAACAGTGATCGTAGATAAAGTCAACAATGTTTGTCACATATAGGTAAAATACATGCCAGATTTCCTTTAGTCATAGTCTCAGAGAAACACAGAAAGTCAAGAAAACTCATGCATGGTAGCTGCATGGCTATTTGGACAACGCAGGAGTGGTTAAAGGAGCACTCTTTAAATTGTGTGGTCACGATGTCAGGTATCTTCCTTTGGGAAAATACTCTTTGCTGTGCTGTGCTGGTATCTCCCTGTCTTGGAGAACAACCTTGCAGTAATTCTCAAAGGATTGGCAGGGTTCAGAGGAGGCTCTTTGAGGCAACCTCTATTGGACAAGGAATGCTGTCTCCAAGAAAGTGATGCTGTAGGACTTTTTTCCATCAACAGGGAAGACAGACCACCAGAGCTATGTAAAGGAGAAGCAAAATCACTGTCTTCCTTGGAAAGTAAAAGGGAATGCCAGGCATGGTAAACTGTCAGCTTCAGGGCAGCTGATGAAGCTGATGAAGTTGATCAGGAGCCAACAAAAGAAGAGAAGAAATCTGGAGAAAACACTGGACAAAGAAGAAGGGTGATAAAGGATTGGGAAAATGTGTCAGAGCACAGGCACTTTTTTCCCATCTGAGACATTTCTGATCAGTCACAAAGTAGATCAGGAGCTGGAGGCAGAGGAATCATTGCTGCCTGCTGGCTTAAGCCTGAGAGCACGGCATCGAAAAGCCAAATCCTTTAGCTAACTGCCTCAATAAATCAAGAGCTTGGGGCCAAACCTTACATGACTCCATACTGATGGATGGCATGGAATTAAAAAGACATTTCTACATACTGCTTGCTTCCTCACAGTACAACTGACTCGTACAACTGATTCAGGTCAATTGACTAGCTTCTAGAAAGAGCGCTCAGGTATATTTCATCACAACACAACACTGCTGTAAAGAGAAACCCATCCAGAACTTTGCTCTGGTGACAAAGGCCATTGCAAGCAAAGCTGGGAGTGAGTTTTCTTTCTACTTGACAGGGAAGAAGATTTGTTCTGTCAGACTGTCTTCTCCCTCTGTACCTCAAATTCATTCCCTCCCTCCAGCATTTACTGTCCTATTATTTTGGGAGGGGGAAGGGGGAGGAGGAAAGCAAAAATAACGCCTTCATTGATATTTACCTTTAACAAAAACATAGAAAGAGGTGACAATACTCCCTTTGCTTTTGCATATGTATCTGCCTATGTCTCTGACTGTTGCATTTTTGGTGTACCACTCTTTCTCATTGGAACTCCCTGCTTTTGCCGATGGGTCTGAGTTCTGGAAATTCCAAGTCACGGGTCCATCCTCGTTGCACTTCAGCCTTAATTCCTCCCCTTTATTCACAACCAGTGAAGATTCTTCATGGGGCAGTGAACCACCTGGAAAAAAGGGCACAAAATACAATGCCTGTCAATACAACACTCTCTTTTTTTCTGCGGCAAAGTTGTTATTTATAGTTGTATATGTGCAGTTAATATTTTGGGAGTTATTTCTTAAAAATACTAAGCTGCAATGGCACTGTGCAATTCTACAGACACCTTTTGGCTTGTAAGACCTTTGGCACATAGAGCAAATAACCACTGCACATGGAAACTAGCCTTTTAAAAGACATTTGAAACTAGTTTCAGATGCACCAGTTTCTGCAATGGTTTGGCTTTTGAATGGGAACAGACCCAAGCTATTTAAAAATTAAATTCAAGAACATATGAGCCTGATTCTACATGGCAGCATTTTTAATCGTTCTTTGTCATTTACTCAGTATGTTGCCAAGAACTAAAGTTTCCTTGCTCAACAGTTATCTTTTTTTAACTGCTCTCTCATGTATTCAGAAGCTTCACTCACACTCTTAGATTAGAAGTGTCCGGTTTAATGAAGGTATCAGTACATGTTTTCCATACTTATTTCTTTAGTTGAAGTGCTAATTTGTCATCTCTTACCGCCAAAAAAAATTTATGCAAAATATTCTTCAAGCTTCCATCCCAACACTACCAAACTATTTTACTGAGGTACCAATCTCCTAGTCACCAAAGCTGCTCTAAATGACCGCTTAGCTTCTCTTTCACTGAACATGCCATAACACAACTTTTAAAAAGTTCTCAGAAAATAAAGCTGTGTAAAACTAGCAGCCTCAATTCACAATTCCCAACTACTTCCCACTTTACACTGCGTACCTGGAGAAAGAAGCACATTCAGGCTTCTTTGGCTCCACTGTTAAGGTAAGTCAAAGCAGGGTGTTGCTGAGTTAGCACACCCCTGATGTGAAAGTCTTTGGAACCTACAAAACGGAGTTCATAAACGAAAATGCATATAAATTCTCACTGCTATGGACCTACTTGAACATCAGAAGAACATACGCAAATATTGAGGTGGTCTTGCAGGAACAAACCTCCCCTTTCAGAGTAGCTCTTTAGTCCTACACGTAATCCTTAGCTTACAATAACTGTGCTGCTAGCTAATATCCCTCTCATGAGAAGCACAGTTGTCCAAGATCGTACAACATCCATATGTAGTAGCAGAGTCATGCCACTGAAAATACTACCTGCATTCAGAAACACACTCTGTGGCTCCTTTCAGAGCTGAATTTCCCTACGCACACAGATAACAACAGACGTTCAAGCAAAACAATCGGATAATCATTTGGGATGAGATTATATACTCTAGACTTAATTCACTTATCTCACAGCTTTAGTTGTTCTTAAGGTATACAGTGGATTAAGACCAGGTCAGGTAACTGCTCCTCTTCCTGACAAATCCACCACAGAGTAGGAAGCAAACAACGGTCAGACCACCTGCAGAGTCTAATTACTTTGTTTGCGGCCTGGATTTTAGAAGGAGCCCTCATTCTCTCCCCATCTCCCTCAGATGAAGCTTTATTTATCAGTGCTAAACCCAACAGGCAGTCATTTTTCCAGCACCACCAGAAATTTTCCACGAGGTCCACTAACCCTGCATATACACTTCCATGACTGAACGCGTAAACAACCATCCTAGAAATAATAATTGCCAGAAAGAGGCAAAAAAACCCCACTTTTCATTTCAAGCCTGCTACCTCAAAGTGCAGGTGTGAGCCTGAGCCGTGACACAGCAGCTCAACTGAGGAGAGTGAAAGTCCAAGGTCCCAGGAGCACAGGCCCCAGCCAGCAGTGGCTCTGCAGACAGAAGAGCTGGAAAAACCCTTTGCCCAGGACAGAGGGGGGCCTGACAACAGGGTAAGGGGAGACAAGGAGAGCTCTGATTTGCAAACCCCTCAGATCAGAGAAAGCAACTTTCAGCACCTAAGAAGGCAGAAGGCAAAGACATCTGAGAAGGTCTCATGGAAGACCATGCAGATCCTTCATGGGGATGTCTTTGGAAGACTTCTCTGCTGCTTCCCACAGGTCTTGGGGTGCTTCAAGCGACAATGACATGAGCTGCACACATGCAATGCTGTGTACCCACTATGGTGCTAGGTCCTCAGACGAGTCATGGAAGGCTGGGAAAGGAGAAGATTGGGACATCCTTCACTGGCATCACTCCCTGCCTGCAGAGAGCAAGGTCTCAGCCTGGGCCCTGCCAGGGGAGGTGCATGTGTGGCCGGGCTGGGACGGCCTCCACTGCCTACCCCCTGCCCCACCACCGAGGAGCACAGCACCGGGCAGGTCACGCAGCCCCGGGAAGGTCACACAGCCCCAGCCGTAAAGCAAACATCAACGTGTCCCCTCATCACACCACAGGGTAGCCCTCCTTCACCAGCACAAGGGGCGATGCTGGTGGAGGCCTGGCACGAAAGAGGCAGCGGGGGGAAGCACACCAGCCCGCTGGCCCGAGCTGTGCACCCCCACCTCCGGCAGCAGCCTCGGCAGCACCGCCACCACGGCATCGCTGATGGCTGGATGCCTCTGAAAGCACAAAGACAACCAACACAGCCCCTACCCGCAGCTCTTCTTTCAACAACAAAAACCCAACGGGACACCTTGGCCATGTGAGCAGAAATGCACTGGCAGCCAACAGCAACTCCCACTGCACAACCTACGCGTGTGCACGGACAGGGGATGCTCCCTCCCCGGATGCTCCCTCCCCNAAAACTAGTCTGTAATGTACTGCACAGCCAGGTATCAGGCTTCTGCTCCTTCCCAAACCTGCTAAACCACCCAACCCTAGGGCACAAGGGTGCATGAAGGTCAGAAGTAGGGCGTCATCAACAGGTTTGCAGAGGAAAGGAACAGATCGGAGGTCACACTGCATAGATTAATGTCATAACTGACCTACTAAATGAGCGCGGATCTGTCAAACCATACATATTGCTGTGATGTGTGCAAATGCTGACGGGTGCTGCAGCAACAAACCCTTCCTCTTCTGAAGACTGGCTCTTCAGTCCTACAAATAACCATCGCCCCATGGCCCTCTAATGCATAGCACAGTATTGCACAGTTGGACCGGATGTATAATAGCCATGCCTGAGCTGGGGGGGGACATTTCTCAAAAACCAACACCACTTGTATGCAAAAACACACTCTGCGCCTGCTTTCAGAGGCTGAATTTCGCTACCCACACAGATAACAACAGACGTTCAAGCAAAACAATCGGATAATTAGTTGGGATGAGGTTATACACTCCAGACAATTCACTCATCTCACAGCTTTAGTTGTTCTTAAGGTATATACTGGATTAAGACCAGGTCAGGTAACTGCTCCTCTTCCTGACAAATCCACCACAGAGTAGGAAGCAAACAACAGTCAGACCACCTGCAGAGTCTAATTACTTTGTCTGTGGCCTGGGTTTTGGAGGGAGCCCTCATTCTCTCCCCGTCTCCCTTGGATGAAGCTTTATTTATCAGTGCTAAACCCAACAGGCAGTCCAGCAGCGCCTGTTTTTCCAGCGCCACCAGAAATTTTCCACATGAGGTCCACTAATCCTCTACACAAACTCACATGACTGAACATATAAACAAGCATCCTAGAAATAATAATTGCCAGAAAGATTAAGAAAAACATAATTTCATATTTTTATTCAATGTTTGCGACTTTTACCTACTCTTTCCCCTAGCACTCATCATACCCATTCAGGTTAGGAGTTAAAAATTTTGTAACACTTATTATCAGGACTATCTAGCAAGTTGGTGGAAAGTTTTTAAAGGTGGTAAACAACACAGCAAAGCATGACTCCATCCAGAGGCACAAGATATACGTTACATACCAGAGCTGGGGAAAGAAAGGCATAGAGGGAACAAGCACACTGCAGCACTCCCCAAGAAAAGCCGCAATATTCCAGTTGAAACCATCACTCATATTTTGAGGCAATCTTGTTATGGTTCCTTTATGCAGCCTACAAACTCTTAGCAAAACAGTTTACAAATTGAGTTAATGCCTTGCGCAAAGGATTCCCACAATCTAAAGTTTTTTTCTGTTGCCTTCTGAAAACAATGCATCTTCCAAGAAAAGTATGGCAGTGTGAGAACAGGTTGTAAATGCAAGAACTATCACATGTGCTTAGTATTAAGCACCTAAATATCGCCTGTCTTTAAAAGATAAGAATTAAAATGGTGCTTAGAAAGATGAGAATTACTTTGTATCTCCTTTTTGGAGGAATAGTTAAGTAACAGAAATCTGAGAGTTTAACCAACAATTTGTAATCCAGTGCGCTGATCCCCACAGCATGTGTCCATCTGCTATCTCTTGATCCCTTCTCAGACTGCTAACGCCTCACGACCAAGACTGCTCCATTTGCACCACACCTGAGGCAGGACAGGGCTCCTCCCGGCCTGCTGTTGCTCTTGCGCACTCCAGTAACAAAAATCATGAACATAACCATGACAGTAACACTAATAATTTGGGAATCAGTTGCGTTGGCAGGATATACACCAGGGATGGTAAGAGATCTCCAAGTGCCGAACCCCAAGGGATACGGAGTCTGCTGTCTCCTCCCAGGGCTCCACGTCCTCCCCAGTCAGGACCATGACCTTACCAGTCACCAGTGGGGTTGTAAACTCTCTGAGCAACAGGATGGAGGAACCCATGGCTATGCCTCCACTGAAGATTTCCAGGTGTAGGTGTGCATCCTTACTCTGTTACCTGACCCACACCTGGGCATGCGTCCACCCTCTCTCTACCTTCTTACACCTTGGAAAAGGAGGTGGACCACGACCTCATTATTCAGCTGAGTGTCACCACCTCCATGAAGCCCACCTGACCACAGGGACCCCACAGGACAAGGGGAAGAGAGGAAACCCATCCTCTGCCCCCATGGCTCCTGTGCAGTGGTGGGGGCAGGTGATCCCACTGTTGGTCAAGGGCTGTGGATCCCACTGCGGAACATCCAACACTCTCCATACACTGTGTAGCCAGAGTACCACACTGGGGTTCTGGATGACCCTCTAGAGTTGTTATCAAGGGCAACTAGCAGGTAATTATTTATGCTAACAAAATATGTTGATAATGGCAAATATTTAATAATTAACAATAAATTTAAAAAAATTAAAATATATATATAAAATAAATCGTAAAGCTCAGAGTTGCACAGCCCAAAACCCATTTTGGATGTTCTAAATTTGTGTCCCACAGCTGCAAAGAGTCACTTCCACTATCCCAGCTTCTCCTTGTAATATAACAAACAAATCAAAGTTAAAAACTACAATGCTCAGATCACTTGTGAACAAGGTTGTGCAACTGAAAAAAGAAGCAGAATATATGAATATATTACAAGCAGCTTCCTAAGCCCTAAAAATGAAGGGAGAGGGAGGAAAGGGGGGGATTACAGCAGTTGTGATTTCTGCATGCAGAAGGAACATCTGGAAAACCAGGCTGGAGGAATTAGAAAACGAAACAGCTCTAGATAATACCGATCGGAAATGCAGGTCAAATTGCAGGGATATGATTAAGGACAGCAGAACGTTCCTGTAACAATTAAGGGATGTGCAAACAAAAAAAAGCTTTGGCTAAGGAGTGCACCATCCTGGAACATAAAAAATGTTTTATGGGGGAGCTTTTCAGCCCCAGCCACAACACTGCTGTAGCACGGAAAAGCACGTCAGGTGCAAGCCCACATCATGCTCACAAGCAACTGGAGACCATCTCCAGCTGCCAAGCAAACAAAGGAAGTGGGACTGCCATGGAATAAGATGAAGAGACAAACAGTGTGGATTTTATTCCCAGCTCTGCCACAGATTTCCTGCACAATCTTAGGCCAACTGGTTAGTCCCTCTGTGGCCATTTCCTCTTCCAACTCTGATCTAAACATTAAAAGGAACAAGAAGTTTGTGGCAGCTCTATAGCACAACAGATTGCTTTCAGAGAAAAACAAAACAAAACAAAACAAAGCAAAACAAACCCCGTGCCTTATCCTACCCCCTTGCACATTAAAGTTCTCTCAAACATCTCCCAAGACAGGGGCACAATGCAGCTTCACGGTACGGCCACAATCTGCTCACATCCAGTACCTGCCTTTCTGCCAAGCCCAAGGGACTGGCAAGAGACCTGCCAATGGGTTCATTGCTACCCAGCAAGAGCAAATCCCTCTCCCTGCCTCTCCCAGGGCTGGGACACACTGTAAGGGCACAGCAGGCTCTTCTGAGCTTCTGCCTCTTCCCCTTGTGGTTGCCATAACCTTCGTAGTCACCAGCAGTCCCCATGTAAGCTGTACAAACACTGCACAACGAAAACAGTGACCTGACCATGACCTGATCCTGACCATGATTTCTAAACCAGTTAACGTTTTTCTATGACAAATGCACTAAGGAGCTAAACTTCAAGGGGCAAAATGTCCACAACTTTCATGTAAGATTGTGGTGATTAGATACTATTAGAGAGACTACTTTCTTTTCAGCGCCTATTCATTCTGGGCCCTGGGTTCATTTCAAGGGCTATCACACAGACCTCACTCACCACATTTTTCAGTTTCTCATCTACAACAACATTAGAGAACAGAAACAAGAGATAGGCTTTATCAGTTAAAGTAGTGGCACTGTTGTAGATGCAATGGTCTGGGGATATCAGCAAGACATGGCTTGCAGGGAGGTAATATCCTCTTTCAGCATACCCAGCACTGCTGGAAAAATGAACATGTTTTCAGACACACAAGTCTGCAGGTCTGAAAGGAAAGCAGAAGCAAAAACGTCTCTTTTACACAAGTGCAGAATTCCTAGCCAGAAGCCTACTCAGTCTTCTTTACAGTATTAGTTGGTCTAATTGAAGAGTATCACCTTTCCAACTCTGTCTTTCATTTGTTAAAGACACTATGACATTTGACATATGCTACGATGGAGATGAATTTAAGACCTTTTCAATTATATTTTCTTTGTCCTGCCATTTCATGCCCCAAGGAAACAAATAAAGTGTCAAACTCGCATGTTAATCACACTGAAACAACTTTAATTTACTCTGATATCTAAAATCTCCCAGATTTTTCAAAGGAGAGATGCTATCATATGCTTACTTGTTTTGTTCCACTTCACTAAACAGACACTTTCCCTTATGCTAGATGAAAAGTTTAGCAATGGCAAATGTCAATTTTAAATGATTTGATCTGAAAGCTACATCAGATCCTGTTTCAGCTATGCTGCGGGGGAAAAGGCGGCTAGCAGTATAGCCTCTTACTTCAGAAAAGAAACCATCCACGCCAACACACATGCTAGTGTCTTCCTCAAAGACATAGACCAAAAAAGACCAAAGACGTGATTGTCCCCTGCAAGCGTCATGGACTCTCGGCATATACGAATGCCACAGATCCTTGCTGATAGAAACGCTGAATGGCTCCTCTGCCCCAATTTCATCTTGGAGACTGAAAAATACCTTAACTGTCACCAGGCATGTATTACAGGGTCTAGACTGATTAGGCTTCCCCACAGAACTAAGTGGTTTGTTTCTAACCCATCTAACAGAGTCAGTGCCATCTGCTGACCAACAGACTCTTCAATGCAGTGCGTTTCCCAAGCAGAAATGCTCCTGTGCTTGCACTTGCTCTTAAGTTTTGGATCCTCAGAGGCTGTACATTACTAAGCAGAAAACCAGGGGAGAGGATTAGTGGGGGCTTTGACATTTACCCAGCTGCATGAGGACAACCACTGTCTTCTCACCCAGCCTTCCCTCCCTGTAGACCCTTCACCCTGAATGGGAAGGGGGCAGAAGGAGGGCACTGTGGAGGGCAGAAGGCGGGAGCTCGCCAGCCCAGCACTCAAAGGCGCAGCCAAACCAACTCCATCTGCAGGCAGCATAAAGGAGAAACGGGCATCCCCCAGCACAAAGAGCAAGTGTGGAGCGAGCCAGCCGATCCCCACCCATGGCAAACCCAAGAGAGGAAGTGGCAGGAGGCTGGAACAAAGGTTGTCTTTATCATCTGTGGAGGCATGAGCGTGGGGAACCACAGAGGCAGCTGGACCTTGGCTGCGGCTGTGAGACACCCCCTTTGCAGTGACACCCCACGGGATGCTTTGGGATTGCTCCTACATAGACGTGCCTCACTAAACACCTCACGCCCTGGGAGGGCACTCCACAGGACCCCCCTTGCAGAGAAAACAGCACTGGTGACTGAGGAGACACCCAGATACACCTGAAGAGAGGTTATGCACCCCTCCGAACGAGATGTGGTTAATCAGAAAAAGCCAGCATCAGAGGCAGGTGGCAAGAAGACAAAACCAGCCAGCTCTCCAGCCCCTGCACATCCCACGCTCCAAGAGAGAGGTTCACAGGATCTTCAGGCAGGACAAGCGTGAGCTCCTGGGCTGATCCCCTGCTTGTGGGTGGAAGCCAGCAGATCCTCCTTCAGAGGGTCTTGTCACAGCAGTTAGCAACGTAGCTAATCATACCTTGCCTCCTCACTTCAGAAGCAGGCTTAGCAGAGCAGATTCTGCACATGGCCTCCAAAACAAGCATGTGAGAGTTGCCCTATACATGCAAGTGCAACAGTCCCTCAAGGCAGGGGGCTGGGGGAAGTAACTCCACCTTCCAGAGACAGAGATGCACCTTCCTCTTCCCCCAGCCGCTTTGTTTTCACTTGCTGGGGTGAGGAAACTCCAGCCATGCAAACAGGCCACTTTTCCTGCCTAGCAAGGAGCTTTCCCTTTCTGACCGGCATGCCTCACTCTGCTCATACAGCTAATGAGGCGTTTGTCCAAGGCAGACACGTAGCTGAAGGTAATTCTAGTTTAGCACACATACTAAATGGCCACAGCAGGATCAAACGCCGTGCTTCTTTCCATGATTGGGTATGATACCTTTCTGAATCCTCTTTTTCTAGGAAGTCATGGCTTTGGGGCTTTTTCTGTTGTTTTGGGGTTTGGTGGTTTGTTTTTTGAAGGAGCACCATATGTACTATAGCAGTCCAGCCACTCATCTTGAAGCACTATGAGCAACAACCTACTCTAGGTGATTAATTCATTTTATTACAGCACGTTGACGCACTATCATCTCTTATACCTAAACTTCCCACCACAGAAGGAATTTAGGCAATGTGCTAATGAACAAAACAAACCCAAAGCATGACTGACCATTCAGGTTTTTTTAAACTAGAATGGTCTAAGCTTAAAACAACTACCTGCTAATTCTTTCTCAACAAAAAATATGGAGGACAGATAAATATATGTGTATGTACACACACACAATTAGGATTTGTAAAAAAAGAGCAACTGTTTGCCACAACACTTGTCAGCACTGAGATTTATACATTTACACTGATCCTTACTCCTACTGAATTACTGCCTTCTTCCAAAATTACTTATTAACCAGCTGTTCCCACAGTTAGTTTTATCAGCTGTTAGACACATAAATAAACAAATTATGAAGTAAGTACAGAGAACGATTAGAAGGAATGAAAAAGCGCACTAATGCATAGTGTATTCAAATTCAGCTGTCATTCATCCAGTCTATTCCTTTAATGGCTTTTTCTTCTCACTTCTCTTTGCTGACATTTACATTAAAAGGTGCAGTATCTTTCAACTTCCATTTTGAACGAATGTTCCTTGTGATGAGCAACATGGGCTTGAAAGCATGTTTTCTGAAATGCAGTGAAAAGGTAGTTTTAATGAAGAGAAATGAGAAAACTTGAGAACAGTGAATCGTTTTGCAATCTGAATTAATGCCTATTTGGAAAAGGCTCAACTGAGGAAAGAGATGTAAGACTTTTGGCAATGTGAATTCTAATTATTTCAAGTCTTGGCAGTAATTTTATCAAATAGTAGCAATTTCATTAAAAGGTGCACTGATAATCATCTACATAAGGCCTCCAGAGGGGAAAATACACCAATAATTGCATAATTATGTTATCATTGCTCTTATGATGGACCACATTAAATACCACAAAGAGGAGCACTGCTTTTTACTTTCTCTAGATATTTAGTTCAATACTTTTTCCTAGAAGATTACAGCAATAAACCAGACTTTCAGATTAATAAATATGTTCAACAAATTTTGCAGAAAAGACACAGCTATCTTTTATGTCCATATTACTTTGTATTCTCTTTTCCTTCACTGAAAGAACTGACAGATTCATGAGAAAAATGCTGGTTTTAGTAATAAGATAGCTAAAGTATTTATATAGCTCTGTTACTAAAATACAAGTCACTGCATCACGTCATGTATCCACATGGCACACAGATCCATTTAAGAAGCAGGTTTTGGAGTACTTCCATATTTCTCCATATAAATTAACTTTACCTATTCAGTGATTTTTAATAAGCCTGCAATAAGTTAGATTTCCTGTGTCTAACTAGTGCATAAATTTTGCTGCTAATTAGGATGTTGTTAAAAAATTCTTGTAAAAGCATTGTCTTACAGACAATACCAAACCTAATAAATGCATTTTTCATGCATTAGTATTAAAGAAGTATCTTTGCACATGCCTTCTGAAACTATGACTAGGACAACTTCTGGAGGATTCAGCAGCAGGTTCTTCAGAACTTCCTAGGGCGAACAAATCTCGCTAACACCCAGCAAGATCTGTCACTGATGTTGTCTTGGTAGTACCTTGAATACAGAGACTTAGACATTTTTCTGACAACCCAGTTTCGTTTCCCCAGTCAGTCTTCTTCTGGCAAGGAAATACACAACTCGGCTATTGAACTTACCCTCCAATGTCAGCAGAAGTCCTGCTTATATATTTTGCTTGCCAGTTGTACTGTACTTCCTAGTTTACTAATAAGCCCTATCATAAACTGCATATACACAGCATATATATAGGTAGCTGCTTATTGAAAAAGTGGTCCTACCCCCGGAGAAATACACAAGAGGGCACCACGCTGTGGGCACAGTCTGCGTACCTGCCTAAGGAGGGAAATCCATTTCAGCATCGCTTCTGATGGTATCTAGTTTATGGGAGGAGACCAGAAATACAGGTTTACTTCTGCTCCTTCCATTTGACCTCTTTTATTATGCTGCATACCTCAAACCTAGGTATGATGATATTAGCATTACTGCAAAGTCAGCAATTTTATGTATAATACCTGGAAGTCAGACGTGCTACGGAATAGGAAGCTTCAACAGCTTGTGTTACAATGAACACTACTGGAAGGAAGCTTTTATTTTGTTGAAGATAACATAATTTCTTTTCAAAGCTAAAAAGTGATGCTCATCCAGGCATAGAAAGCACTTTCATGCGGTATAAAATAGCAAACAAAGAGTTAGGCAGCAAAATTAAAGAAAAGAATCAGGCAGTAACTGAGCAGCAGAAAGTGACTGCCTCGGTACCAAGTCCTAGTGCAGAAGAGCATCTAAGGCGTATGAACAGAACCACTTCAGTTAAAAATACCGTATTAAACTGCATATTTAATTTAATATTGCAAGTAAAAACGCAGCATTTTTATAATGCCTATTTTCCTTTTAAAATGTAAAAATATTCAACACTGATCTTTGAAAATACAACAACATAAATCAAAATTTATACCTCCTCTAATCATTAAAAAAATCAAAGGCAAAAAAAGTATTCAAGCCGTACATTTGCTGCCAACATTTTAAAGATAATCACACTACTGAATTCATGGAAGT
Source organism: Balaeniceps rex (assembly GCA_013401315.1). NCBI lineage: Eukaryota > Metazoa > Chordata > Aves > Pelecaniformes > Balaenicipitidae > Balaeniceps > Balaeniceps rex. Next base: position 54,158 of record VYZW01009419.1, on the reverse strand, counting down.
CAGTAGCTGAGCACCTCTGGGCAGGTTGTGCCACAGCAATAAACCAGCCTTTGGCATCTGGAGTTTCCTAGCAGGTGCAGAGAAAATATTTTCTTTATTTCAGTTCATTCAGTACAAGTCAATTAAGCAACTAGTCCATTCAAAGAGGAGCTACTGATCAGGAGTTGAAAAAACAACCCATGAATGTTTCCTTCCATTGCCATTCTAAGAATAAAAAGAGGATGAGATGGACTAGTTCTAAAATTTTTACAGCGCAGAGATTAGAAACCCCAGTTTTGACTACAGATAGGCCTTTCAAACATTAATTCTTTATTTCAAAACATTTCTCAATGAGTTTTTTCTTCTGAATTGGCTGGCTTCTATGCGGTGCTATTTATCTAACGGAAGAACATTTCAGAACATTCTCATTTCCTTCATTGTAATCGATGCAAATCATCAGTAAAAAATCAATTATCTAATACAAGAAATGTCAACACTTTCTGTTTTCATACTAAAACATGCACACGAAGAATCAGAATAAGTGTATATACAGCAAGCTACATAATTGCTTAAATACAGGCACAGTGATTAATCAAAGTAAGTATAACATTAAGTGCAAAGGCTATATTTAATTAAAACTCTATCTCAATGGTAATAAAGGAGGTTAAACCTTTCTTTACAAAATGATTAAGTACAAATGCAAAACAGTTAAAATGAGGCTTACTGTTGGCTGATTTAAATCATGATTAAAATCAGATTTACAATGCTTTGAATCAAACTGAAGCACACAGTACATGGGGAGGTAACTATTTTGTTAAACCTGGGAGCTCTACATTTCTTATCTGGAGTCAGACGTCAATTTTACATATCATATCTTGAGGAAATGCGAACAAGTTGGAGAGGGTTGAGAAGAAAAAGAGGAGGAGTTACAAAAGATGCACCAAAAGATGCACCAAAAGAAAAGGCTGAAGAAATTGTATCTGTTCATCATAGAAAAGAGAAGTCAAAGATGTGATATTAATTGTCAATGTGTAAAATGCTATTATAAAGAGGATGGTGATCAGCAGTCCACTATATCCACCAGAGCAGGGAAAAAAATGGATGGAATTAAGCGACCAGCAAGGGAGATTCGGTTAGGTATCAGGAGAAGCTTTTGAACTTTAACAACCAGTTATGCACTAGAAAAAATGTGTGGTAGACTCTGCACCACAAGTCTGCCTTCGAGCAGGTTAGACAAAAGTCCACCCAGGAAGATCTGCTCCATCTGACCTGGGGGGGGCGGGGTCAGACCGGGTGGGATGGGGGAGAGCAGGGGACAGACCAGATGACCTCTGCAGGTCTCCTCCAGCCTTACTCTTACAGTTCTGTAGGAGCTTCCTAAGATTTGCTGTGTCTCTTAGAAACCCAGCTGCAGGAGGCAGGTGAGTGCATGAGAAAGTCAGAATTCATTCAGCAAAGAATGAAGCTTCCAGTCCTGAGGGCTGCGGACAAAAACTTCAACACGTGACGCTGGTGCAGCCATTAACTACTGAACAAAAACCAGATTAAGAGAGCCAAGTGCCAGTTTTTAATCTCATGATACCCTTCAGAAGGAACCTAAGTTAACTCTGCATGGCCTAGGTATGTGAATACCCAAAACAGTTCTATTACACAGCTCATTCGGACCTTTCTCCTCCTCCAAAACATGCAGGCTCTGAATGACAGGTTATAACCAACAAGTTTGATTTCTTTTTCCAGTGTGGCTTTTGCACAAAACTCTTCTTTAAAAGAAGTCCACTCCACGTCATGAGGACCATGTTCACCCAGCACGAGCAGAGAAGCATTCTTAGTTTAAGACAATTACTGATGGGAAAAGAAAGGAGATGTAGGACATTCGCCAGGCTTCCAAAGAACCTATAAGAGATGCATCTCTCTGACCTTCAAATTTCCCTGCCACGGTTTTCATCTCTTCTTAACTTAAATCAGCCCCTGCATCCTCTTTATCACTTAGATTTACAACCGTCAGTGCCTAGTTGACCAGCAAATTCTTCTCTGTATCAGATATTTAATGATTATGTTACGTGATTATGGACTCAGCTGTCAGATGACATTTAAAATCATAGACATTTAATGCTGTCAGCCCCTCCAATGGCAAAACCCTCTGTAGCTGATAATTTTACTAAATGATGCCTCTTTTTAGTTACAATTTCGAGGAATGACCTGTATGGAGCAGCGCAGTTGCATAGCATGGTAGCAACATTAGAAACTTCTCTGTTATTTACATGCCTGTAAGAGAAAATATAAAGATAATACAACCAAGAGCTTTACGTGGTGGACAAAAGAAATCTGTTGCGACACCAAAAATATCATTAAAAATCCATTTAAAGGTCTATCTGAAAACCTATGTTTTCAGAATAAGTCAATATAATCCCCAAGAGTAAGTCCGCTGAGAGATTAACATTTATTGTGCTTTCTAATTGGTATACCGTAGAAAACAGGAGTCGCATTCTCCCTTCAAACACAGATGTTTACACTCCCCTTACGCTTTTATCACTAACGGCAGCAATCTTGGCTGGTGGACAAACAATACACTTCAGTTGCCATTAGGCTTGGCAACCAGCCAAAGAGACTACTCACACGCGTAAAATTGCGTTCATTTATGACTGTTTGCAGGACTCATTGTCAAAGACGGTCGTTTCGGAAAAAGCCCTTCTAGTTTCCTAAAAGTCACTGAAAAAGCCAACCACGACACTTCTGCAGTCAAATAATACAGAAGAGTAGTAATAATTTTAAAATCCCTTTTATGTCAAGTGCTAGTAATTTGCACGTGCCTTCTCTTTGGATTTTCTTAAATAAATGTCCAAAAGATGGAACACGCTGAAATCTGGATCACCATTTTCAGTAGATGCCTTTAGCATCATCTCTTCCCTTTTGCCTAAGGTTACAATGAACAGGTTAAGCTCTATTAAGACTGAAGAGACTCATCAGGGGGAACTGAGTTTCTGAAGGACAGAAACAACTGCAAGTTGTTTCTTGTGCAGGGGAATATTCAGAAGGACATTCAGAAATTACAAAAAGGCAAAGTTTTATACTTAAAGAGAGAGGGTACTTACAGTAAATGCAATGCATTTGGATATTAGACCTCATTTCCTCTAGCCATTCTCTGAACAGCTGAAAGAGACTTAAGGAAATGAGTCAAAATCCTGGAAGATGTTTATACTAGATGAAAAAGAAAACAACATCTGTAAAATCATGTGTGACACACACAGAGCAAGACAATGTGCAACACTTGATCTCTGCAATGCCATTCAGCTTCATGGACAGACAGAAAAAGCTGAAAAGTGGCTTAACCTTGAGCAATTACTGCCTCTCTTCTACAAAAGATTGATATGAGATTAGATCAGTTCTCGTGTATTATAGATAAACATACATGTTGCTGAAACTCCTTGATGCTGTGCAGTTCTTGTTTTATCCAGAATTTATTATTCCTTACCTTCAGATTACACCAGAGTGTTGACTGAACGTTCAGGCTAGAAAGCAGCTTTCCTTCAAACTACAAATGCGTAATATTTGGTATTTAGTTTGACAGCTCCAGATACGCCTTAAAAATCTTTTGAATAGCTTGCGCTAATGAAGAATTATAGTTCAGACAGAAATCCAAAGAATACAGAGGTATCATTAGAGTCTCACAACAGATCAGAGAGAGAAAAGGACAAGTTTCACTACGAGAAACTCCTACCGACTGGAACATGACTCAGATGTTCCTCCTAAGACCTGTCCTAGCTCGTGTTTACATGTGCTAAAGACATATCCTTTCCGATTCCACCTGTGTCCTAGTGCAGTATGTCCCTTCTGGAGGTGACTCAGGATCCTTTGATCACTCCAGGCACCTGCAAAGCAGCGTCACTGTTTGGACAATCAACGATAGGTTTCTGGGAAGGCTGAAGTGAGGTGGAAAGCTCACGGAAAGCCAGTATAACCCAATGGTACTACAGCTGCAGTCATCTGTCAACGAGAGGCTCTTTCTTGCAGAATGAGCACGTGGAAATGCCTCCAGTCTCTATGAATGGTACTTAAACAGGATGCAAATGGGAGTCTCACTTCTTGCCAAATTTATCACATTCTTTTTTATAAAGCCTGAAGAAAAAATCACTTACGCACTTGCTGGGAGAGGGTTCCCAGTTGCAACGGAAGGAAAAAGAGTTTTTGACATTTCCATTCTGCTCCTGGCAGTGGCCTTGGGCCACATTTCTTTCCAGGACAATCTGCACTGCCGCAGGGGAGGGAGGAAAAGGAGAAGGAGAGAGCAGAGATGGAAACGGGGACGAGTAGGGAGGGCATGGTACTGAGACAGTTTGCGGGGGTCAAGGCAGCGACTGAGTGACAGCAATTAGAATCCTCATCAAGTTCAATCTTCCTCCTTCAAGCCTCCTCCCTCCCGGCTGACAGGTAGCAGGAAGCATTATGAAAAAAGACATTCTTCCCTCTGGGCACAGGGAGAGCCTCTTATTACTCTGCAGCCGACTGAAAAACAAGGCTATATTGATGGATGCTGAAAGGAACCATGTCCAGTCTTCCATGACCGCAGGATGGAAATGCCACAGAGACTCTGGCAGAGCACTGGCGGGTGGGCGACAGGGTGAGCCTTGGGGGAGGACAGGAGAGACACAGAGAAAAGATCGTTCCAGAATATCACATAAAAGGAGGACTAGGCAATCCCCAAATGGAGGGAAATGTGGAAGCATATGTTAGGACACAAGAAAAACAGAAAGTAGGCAGGGGCTGTGGACAGAGGAGATGAATGGTCTACCCTCTGAGAAGCTACATTAAGCTCTGTTTTCTACATCCTCCTTCCCTATTTGCAACCAAAGGAAGGAGCTCTTCACTAAAGGCCAAAGAAAGATACTTAATATAAATTTGTATACCGATAAACAACAGGACAGGTCTCAATAGGGACTGTGGGAGATCATCCAGTCCAAGCTTCTGCATTGAGGTAAACCCAAAAGTAACCCGGGTCACGCTAGCTCCAGAGCAATCCAGCACTGCAGATCAGCTCTGTCCTGCCTGTCACTTCTGATGTCCCCTGCACCCCTGCCAGGACACGAGCCATCACTCTGATACCTCCTCCAGCACAAAACTAGCCCTGAATATTCCTACATCTGTGTGATACACAGACGATGCATGTACGTACCCAAAGACAGTTGTCTTTTGCAACAGCAAGTCATTTATGCCTACTACATGGTGTATTTTTGTCTACACAAGTTTGTCTGATGTGCCCCCGAGGTGAAATGCCTCCCGCAGGTTAAGTGTCTGAACCCAGAACCAGAGGAAGGATCATGAGAAAGGTTCCCTCCTTGCCCCTCCAGTACTCTGGGGCCCACATCTCATGACTTCCAGGAGATGCTGCCAGTCTGACCTGTTTCTCAAGCTTTCCTTAAGGACAGTCTAACCATACGATGAAGGCTAACCTTCAAGTGCAGGCAAGAAACACATAAAGTAAAGAAAGTTGGTGGGTATTAATCATTTCAACATTTTTATTCATTTATTTCGAGGAATAACGCATTGGTAGGAGACTTTCCCATCCCTGTGGCCACAGCACTAGATTTTTTGCAGACGTATGTGGGTATTTTTAAATAGGAAAGTCCAAATTATCATGTATCACACTCCAGTTCAGATCAATAAACAAAAGGGAGAAAACTCAAAAAGTTACTCAAACAAAATTATTAACAAAAACGTTCATAAATCAACTACTGCCCCCTCTCACATCCCAAAGCAAAGCGCTTACTATGAAGAAGTGTAAATTGTCACTACTGTTAGTTCCCAGTATTTTAGTTTTACTTGCTCCCAGCAGCATGGGCAGAGACTTGCGGAGCCCTCCCCGGCTGCGCTCACACAGGGTGCTCTGCAAGGCTCCTCTCTGTTGGTGGCAGCAGACGTCAAACACCTAGCACCGTGCATCGCTTCCCTGGATCTTCAGCTCGCTCTTAGAGAAGTAGCAAAATAACCTTTCACGTTACCCGCTTTCAGACTTCGGTGCGTAGGGCCAAATTCATCCCTGGGCGCAACTCCTCAAACACTAGCAGCAGTCTCCTTACGACACCTTCCTCCGTAGACCTCCAAATGCCTCTTAAGCCTACAAACCGTGCAACGAGATGCACGGCAACTCCGAAAGCCATGTGCAAAGTTGCCCGGCGCTGCAGCCAGATGCTGTATATGAAATCACGAGCCCTGTGCGCTAGGGCTGTGAGGTTGGGCAAGGAAACCCCCTTTTATCAAGGAAGTGGAAGGGAACCTTTGAATTTACACCCGACACACCAAAGTTTCAGCACTGACAGACCTCCCGAAGGCCTGAGGGGCACCGCTCGCCCTCCTCTCTAACGCGGAGGAGCGGCAGTACCCGGAGCACACCGGCTCTGGTGTCTCGTCCCGCGGTGAGCCGCCTGCCCGGCCCCTCCGGACCGCGGGGCACCGACCCGCCGCCGGGGAGCAGCGGGGCACCGAGCCCATCAGCCCCCCCCGGGGAGGCTTCACCTCTGCTGGGGAGCGCTGGACACCTGACGGCGGCGGCTCGTTCCCTGCCATTGTTAACCGCGGGGACATTTTGTACCGATTACCAGAGTTTATTGTCAAAACAGCCCGGCCCGGGGAGATCGGGGGTGGGGGGGCCTCCCTTGCGGCCCCTCTCCCAGCCCCGGGTAACCGCGCACTGCAAACAAAGGACTTTTTTTTTTCCCCGGCGGGGCGTCCCGCAAAGGCGGCGCGGGGCGATGCCAGGGCAAACGGCGGGCTGCCGCCGCCACCCCCGGCGCGCCGCTGCCCCCGCC
>VYZW01009419.1:0-47295 GCA_013401315.1 Balaeniceps rex | reverse complement strand
ACGCTGCGCGGCCCCCCGCAGTGCCCTCCGCGCCCCCGCCGCGCCCCGCCCCGCCGCCGCGGGGATGGGCGCAGGTGAGAAGCTTCCCCCACCCCGCTCCCCTGGGGAAGGGGAGCGTGGTGGTTTGCCTCGGTGGGGCTTGCCATAAAGACCCCGAATACCCCCCAAACCAGAATGATTTAAAAAAGCAAAACCCCAGCGGCTGAATATGCGCCCAGCGCTGTCATGGGGGAGAGGTCGCCCTCCTCGCGGGGCAGCGCTGCTGCCGTGCTGGGCACCGGCAAGGGCTGCGAGGAGGGGTCGGGGCTGTGGGGCTGGGTAAGCCCAGGGAGCAGCGTGGTTCGGGCGGGGGGAGGCGGCCGGGCTGGTGCCCAGGCTGAGGCCTGGAAACGGAGGGAGCATCCCTCAAAGGGCAGGTAGCAAGCCTGTCTAGCTCTAAAGTCCTCACTGATAGCTCCCGGAGGTGTCACAGCAGATTCTGTGTGCACTGAAGGTAACGCTTCTGCCCTGGCTCACACGGCTGAGATCTCAAACCGTGCCTGCTCTGGGCTGTCACCTATTACGGGTCAGTCAGGGCACCAGAAGTGAGACTTAAAAGTATATGCTGTGACACAAAAGGAAGGATTGAAAGAACTGGTTGGTTTGGTATGGAAAAGAGAAAGCTGACAGGGAGCTTAAACATGGAAAAGGTTCTTACAAAGAGGATTGTGAGCAATTGTTTTTCATGTCCCTCAAGGGCAAGATAAAAAGTAATCCATTTAGTTCTCAGCAAAAAAAAAAAAAAAAAAAAAAAAAAGCTTAAATGTTAGGAAAACCCTTGAAAAGGGAAAGGAGAATTTAGTTTACAAATGCTTTTGGAGNAGGTTCAAAAAAAAAAAAAAAAAAAAAAAAAGAAATAGCTTAAATGTTAGGAAAGCACTTGCAAAGAGTAAGGAGAATTTAGTCTACAAATGCATTGTGGAGAAGAGGTTGTGGAATCCCACAGAGGGAGTTTTTTAAGCACCAATGAGACGATTGACAAGGAGGATCAGGGAGCACTTGCTTCTGTAGCTGCAGAGCCGGAGTGGAGCTGCTCTTCAGCCAGAAATAATACAAACTGCAGAAATGTCTGTCTTTAACACTGCTATGTCAGTCAGTGTCGCACGCTGCTGAGGTGAAAGAAAGGTGTATAGGTGACTGAGGCAAAGGAGTCATCCCTGCATTCACCAGCTGTGCTCTGCCCAGGTATCCACAGGCAGCACACTAGCAGGCAGGTGGGGGAAGGACACACAGACTGTCAGAAAACCCATACCAACACTTCTGGACGCACAGAAAGATGTAGGGGACACATGGCAAAACCTTCACCCATGGAAAAGCATAAATGTAGACTTCTTGAAACGTGTCAGTACAGATCAGAAAAGTTATTGAAGGTAAATTATTCCTTTTTTTTCCTTCATCTTCTTTTCTTTTTCACTCCTGTCAGATTTTTTCCAAGGTTAATAGCACTGTCCCATATGGTCCAGCATGAGATGAAAGTCGTCTTATACGTTTAAAATGGCGCTCTCCATTTCTTTACTCTCTTTCATCTCTGACAGCCAGTCTCTTTTGATGAGTGAATCCTTCCCCTGCTGCAAAATGAAATACATTTTTGTTAGCACACCAGCAATTTCAAAATCAAACATCATTTTAAAATCATAGTTCTCACTAGGTGCTAGCCTCATCAAATTAATTCTAGGTAGAGGAAAAAAGTAGCTGAAATAGTTAAATTTTTAGTGCACTCCAGATTTTCCAGGTGTCTTTGGGCTTTGTTTTTGTAGGAGCAAAAAAGGGAGTTGGAAATTTTTTATATAAATATTTGGAGCATTTACAGTTTAATTTCTTAAAGGTGCAAAGGCAGCGCACAATATGCTGAGAGGTTTCCACTGAAACTTTATCAAGGAACATGTGATGATGTTATTGTGGCAGGTTTCTCCCTGTTCTTGATTAGTGCTCTTTCAGTTAGTGGCCTGCCTTTCTGGCCTGCACATCCCTGATCACATGAAGCCAAACTCCGCGTGGCCGTGCATCATGTGCCTCATTTTCATGAGCATTAGCTGAATGTTAGACATCTCAAAATCAGAGTGGCAACAATATTCTCCGTGTACTTTGCCTGGCTATAAATAGCTACAGTAAGTGGGAAACAAAGGTGAATTGGTTTTAACCTTGCCACTTCATTTATTTTTAATAATCATAATGATAAATGCAATTGCCCTTTCCACCTCCGTCCAATGTATTGCACTGAATGCTGTAAGTTCTCTCATCCGTATTCTGTTTGGATTATAGAAGAAAAAGGAAGTTTCTTAAGCAGTGGAGGATACTCTTAGGTCTTTTTTCTACCTTTGTCCAAAATATGTGAGCTTAAGCTGAAAAGGGTCTTCTCTGTGTTTGCAGCCAGCCTCACATGTTCCTCTCTTCAGTCATCACTATGGTACTGTGGCAGTACGTTAGGACAGGTAATGCCATCTTTCCTCATCATCTGCTGGAACCAGCTTGCAGTAGGTGGACATTTTAGGGGGGGAACAAAGAGGGAGATCTACAGACTTTGGAGAGAATGGATACAGATTTGGAGATACGAATGATAAGCTTGGAGAAATATATAAAACTCTGTATTTGGAAAGCTCACTTCAGTTTGAAATTCTTGAAGTGATTTAACATATATGGACCAGCTCCACTGAATAGTCGATTCAAAAGATTGCTTTTACACATCCATGGGACTGCTTACTGGAGTAAACATTGAATAGATCGATAATATTGGTAAGATTAAGCTAATGTCATTGAACAACTGGTGCCCTAATGAAGGACTTAGTTATTTCTGTATCTGAATGAAAATGCATTTGGAAATTAGCTGGTTTGATGGCTTCAAACAGTTTATTTGTCAGGGCTATGAAAACCTTTTTATTCTAAATCTTTACAGCATAAATAATCCATGGGATCTATTTTATCTATGGCATGACATATCTAATGAGAAGAGAGGCAAATACCGTTCTGATACAGCCAATCAATGCCAGCTAGAATCCCTCCTGATAAACCCTGTGATAACGACTTCTTCTATAAGGTTAGAGTTTCCTTTTTCTAAATTGCAGATTGATAGATCTTAGTCTGGGGCATCGCTGTTGCATATAAAGTGGCAGCCCCAGCAAGGCAGACGGCTCCAGAATTAACTCCTCTGTGATTCCTGAAGGCTTTGAGAAATTATGAGAGTTTGAAACGTGTATCGATTTACAAATGTTGTTGTAAATGCTATCTAATCATTGGCATAAAAGTTTGTTAAGCTTTTTAAAAGTGAAAAGTGGTTAAATTTCTGCCTTGTGCATTCATCTAAAACAGCATTTCTGAAGCGTGGCTGTCAGGAATGTCATATAACCACCGTGTAAAAAATATATACTCAGCACTCTGCTGTACCTTAGCTTTAATCGACAAAACCATAGCTGTGAATTTTCTGAGCCTCTTGTTTATTAGTAAAAAAAAATGTGTGAAATCTGCTGGTCTAAACTGTTGTTATGGCAAGGTATAGTTCAGCTGGACCTGTTTTCTAGAAGCCTTGAGATTTCAGGACGTCCCATTGCCTTTAGTTTTGTTAATTTCCAGTCTCCTGCATCCTCACACTGACACGTAAGGGTGGGTGAGTGGCGAAAACTGGTAGTATTTGATACGCATATGTCTTAAGACTTCATTTGTCAATGGTAGGACTTTAATGTCTTCCATGCAGTTTAACTGAAGAAACTTCTGCTATTTTTAGCAGGGATGACACTAAAATTAATGCAGATCAAGTGGACACCATTATTTCATTCCCCCCTGGAATATGAGCCTTCAAATTGAATCCATTCAGTCTTACTAAAGTGGGAGTATCTCTTATTCGCTTTTAATGCAATTTTGTGAAATAGTCACTAAATCCCATTGTGCCCATGATCTTAAATCAGCATTGCTATCCTACTTAAAGAGTTTTCCAGCATCAAATGTCAAGAGCCGAGATATAATCGTCATTGAAACTCGAAATATATGCTGTTTTTAAAGACATCTCATATTATCACATGCATAGCACACTATTGTAAAAACTGTCTTATCAGTAAAAGCTTAAGTGGAAAATAAAGGCTCTAATCTTCTTGATAGCATTTTTTGTTAGTTTATAGCCTGCAATCTTACTAAGAAAAGAGATTTGTCTTTATGAACTGCCAAGTACGGTTCTTGCCTTTATCGCTTGCTGCTTTATTTGCACAGGCCACTGTTGAGAACTGACTCCATGCAGCAACCTAGGTCTTTTCAAGTGTTGTTTTGTCTTATTTCATTTTGTTGCTGTTTTGGTTTTTTTTTTTAAACGAGTTTAACATATCAAAATAATTGTGGAGAAACAGCTGATTTGGCTTCCTCAAAAGCATTCTCCTTTCCCAGCTTGCTGCTCTTCCCATCCTTCCCTGACCTTCCCATGCATGGCAGCTTTGAGCTGCAAACCTGGAGACCCTTGTCCTTGCCCTCTCTGCCTGCTCCCAACAGGACATTAATGCCTCGGTTGCTGAAAACATATCCAGGCTCTGCATCTTGTGACAAGAACTAACTTTGCTTTGCCATTCATAAAGAGTCCTTCTGCGTTTTCTCACAGTGCTTTGCCATATCTGAAATCTAAATAAATGGCTAGAGAGGATTTTTGTCAGGCATTTTTCTTCTGAGGTGATTAAAGCCACATGAGATCCAGTTGACTCCTTGGCATTTTTGTTAAACTGCACTATTTTGCATATGAATTTGGGGATCAAATAAGAAGAAAGCTAAACAAAAGCAAAAGAACCCCCTTGATTGAGATGATATATGCCAAAAGTGTGATGTGGAGAACAGGGTGCTTGTCTTGTCTGTGTTCCCTGAGTAGATAAACTGAAAAGCTTGTTTGTTTTATCATGTGTTGTTTGTCGCATCGCCTCTCAAAGTATCTTTCTTTAACCTATTTTAATTTACCATTATTTAGGTGCGTCAGAAATTGCTTGGATTCTTTTTAGCCTTGCAAGGCATCTTCAAAGTCCTTTCGGTCCTATTTTGTTTACATCTTCGTGTAGTTTGCAGAAATGTGTCAGTTCCCCTTTATTCAGCTTTAAAGCTTGTTACTAACCTGGGTTGTACTTTATGGGCGAGCAGCCTCTCTTGACTCCCTCTGCCAGTGTTTCTCTCACATGTCTGGCCTGGAGCACTCAGTCTTTGTCAGGGGAGCATCATATGAGCCTCTCGCTCTCTCCCGGTCCCATCCTCAGTGCCCGCTCTGCCCGTCTCCTTGTACAGAGCCAGGCGGATTTATCACAACCCTACCACCTCGTCTGGAACAAGGATGTCAGTGTCCGGCCTTAAAACCAACTGTTAATTATTAGAGTCAAAGCATTTCAGAGAAGACAGTTCTTAAAATAGTGAACAGGCTGCACATGTGATCCGCTTACTATTTTTCACAGAAAGACCAAGAAGTCTGGTCTCCCTATCTGCTTCTCCACAAAGCTTGTCTCAGTTTCTGCTCAGCTTTTTTCAAGTGCCAGGATGGCCGTGGGCAACCAAACTTCTCAGAGACCAAGGCACTTTTTTAGATAGCTCTCTGTCTTTGAGTGGGTAACTCCCAGCTTTGGTAAAGCAAGGCTTGCAGTTGATGGATGAGGTATCCCCAGAGCTAACAGCTTCTCCATCGCCTCTCACTTCGGCCCCTGCAACGTTTTGAGTCACCCCTACTAAATTAAAATGCTGTAGATGTTGTTGCCCTTCTGTATGGGGTAGGTAACCCTTACCAAGGCAACGCTGCAGTGTCTTGGGGGACTGCACAGCAGGTATGTACGTATTTACGTTTTCATTATAATCTATCTTCACAGTTCTTGGTAACCAAAAGTCTCTAAGAGATTATTTTCCTATCAGTCTTATTCCATTTTCATACAGCTATCTTGTACTGCCAGAGACCTTTGGGGCTTTTTTTCCCCAGCTATGTATATTTGCGAATGCACTGTATATTATAATCCCCAAGCCCACAGTGCTGACAGACGGCAGGAAAAACATACACACCACTGGGAGAGTAAAGAGCAGTCAAAGGTGCCTCCCCATTAGGAAGGTCATGCCCATCACATTTATCTTCCAATCCACTGTTTTTTTCACCTGTAGAAGTTTTTTTCAGTCTTTTTGATAAGAGTTTTCCAACTGAGATGGTGCGGTCACCTTTGGAAATTTCTGTATGCAGCCTGTTATGTAGCATAAGTGAGCTTTTGCAGACACTTTCAACCACCTCCCCAATGGATGCTGGCTGTCCCGGCATCCTGGGAAGGCCTGGAATTGCACCTTGATGAATTTGCATGTTGATGACTTAGTTTGTCCAAGCTGGATAGCCAGAAAGAAAACATCAGTTTGTGAAGATGCCTGGGAATAAAAATGGTATTTGTCCCTGTGAGACAGGTGTTGTAAAGCCTCCTGATATTAATGAAATCATCTAGCTTTAGAAGGCTTGTGAATTTGGACCTCAAGAGGCAATATTCTATTAAACAAGATGGCTACTTCTCCTTTTTTCTCCTCCTGTTCTGAGTTTAAGTAGATTTAGTGGGGCCATATCAGTTCAGCATGCTCAAATTCAGTCAAATGAGGCTTAGGATATGTTTTCTGGGACCATTTTTCTAGTTTTTCTCCATTCTTTTAGGGACTTGATATTAAAATGATGCATTGCCCAGGTGTGCAATGTTTATCTAGGTGTTTCTGCACATTTTTCTGTACATATCTGTCTGATATGCAGTATAAACAACTGCATTAGTGTGAAAAATGTACTCCAAAGATGATATCTGGTTTTGTCCTGCTATGTTCAGCTGATTCCTTGTTGTGTGTTGTTTCTCCTCCTGAATTCAATAGCGCTGCCGACCCTGCATAAGGCCAGGCTCTGGCTTGTGCACAGCTTCCCGCGCTCAGAGGACTCTGCTCTTAGGAGGTGACCCCCAGCAGCTGCACCAAGGTGCGTTCTCAGAGCTCACCAGCTCCTTGCACCTGCAGTGGAAAAGCCCTGCCTTCACTTCTGCCTGCCTTAAATCTTACAGGCGGTTATATTTCAAAGCCTCCTTTCCCTGCCCCAGGTTCCTTAATTAACTGCCTATAGAGCCGCCCCCACTGATAGGCAGCTGCCTTTGGGGAGGGAGCTGCTGTCACCTGGCAGCACACAGGTTCAGTTTGGGACAGGAAAGCGTCCAACTAAAACTGAGATTTGGGATTCTTTGGGGTTCACGTAGAAATGACGGCGTGTCCCTTTGCCATCTGCTCCTTGTTGGAAATAATGCAAATGTAAATGTCAGGTTTGCAGCTTATGAGCCCGTTACCCCTCTAGGCATACAGCCTTTCTTGCTGAGGGGATGTGCATCCACTGGGACTCGGCTTTCACAGCTGATAGCATGGTTTCTGTGTCTGCCTCTGTCCTGAGCCACTCCTGTGTCATTCAGGCCCGCGTTTGTCACATTGCTTTCCAAGACACTGGCCGTGAAATAGGCTTAGGAAGGTCTTGACCCTTCTCTCCCTAATTCTGTCCCCTGCTGTGGCATTTTAACTTGCTAGCTCTTTGTTTTGCTGCTACAGCTATTTTGAGGAACCGCAGAAAAGGTTATTTTTCACCCCTAATCTAGTCCGTGATCTGGTTTACTGTGTGGCTTTGCAAACAGGTCTACTGCCAAACTGAGGGAGGAAAAGCGACGAGAACGAGCAGTGAGAAGGAACTTACGCTGGCTTGCTGCCAAAGCCAGCACCTCGCAAAAGCAAACCCTTTTATTCCACAGGAGCCAGCCTTTAAATACCAAAGTAAATGCCACGATGCCTCTATCTGAAGCCAGATGTGAAGGTACTTACAGGTGATTTCCCCATTGTAGATGGACACCTAAATAGCCAGGGCAGTTTAAACAATGCAAGGCAGCAGCCAGCATTATATATCCTAGGAGTGGATATCTCGGTTATCTCGGAACTGTTTCCCCCACCTCATGTCAGCTGGCCGATTGTTCTGTGCGCAGTCCGGGCTGCTGCTGCCGCCGCCTTTATTTATCCTTATATTAAATGTTATACAAGATGCTGATTATAGGTACAATCTGCTAAATGCATGATCTCTGATGTGTTACCAGCCCTCTCTGTACAGCCCACACATGGCCCATTGTTAACACAGATGTCAGCCGAGGAACAGCTTGCTTATCTCGCTACACCTCAGAGAGCTCTTCTCTCCCAGCTTTTGCTCGAATTCGTGTGTCAGAAGCGGATCATCTGTTTGGGGCTTTGGGGATGAAATTAGTATAGCAATTAGGATGTGGCTGTGGCTAACGTCCACTCATTAGTCTATGACAAGGTGCACTGGATTTATGACAGTGACAAGAAGTCAAAATAACACGGTAGGGTAGCTCCTTTCAAAGGCAAATTTAACAGGTGCTGTTTGCCGAATCTGAGTCAGAGTCTCAGCCCGGGGTTAAATCTTGGGGCATTATTATCTGTAGACCCTCGATGCCATGTTAATAATTCTCACTGCCCAACCACTGTACAGCTGATAAGCAGAAATATGCAGAAAATATTGTAAATAATATTTAGAATTCTTCTTTCGTCTTCTTTCACAGATGATTTCTCAGTTTCTCTAACACGATCATATGATGAAGCATGAGTCATTTTGACCCTTGAAAGCCTGGAAGAACATTAGCATCTCAAGTTCCTTTCCACACACTTCAGAAATCCTTCTGCAAACAAACACTGGAGATATCCAGAACTAGCAACACATCACAGCCCTTGGGTTGATGTTTGGCTGATACTATCAGCCACTGATAAGACAGAAAACTGCAGCCTATGTTCAAAGCAATAACAGGGTCCTGGATAAGCACGTCAAATGTCCATTCATTTTGTATTCCTGTCATATTGCCGTGTGGTCAGCTACATTGGATAAAATGTTATTGACTGACAGCTCATGGAGTTTTGCTTCTCCTAGTTCTTTAATAAAGACAGGATCCCTAATGAAATGAGCCATCTGAGGCTAAGATTCGCCTGGGTCTAATCTAGATGACTAGATGCTGTCTATAGCAGTGCAGAAATGCAGGCAGGCACCTCTGGAGTGATAGTCACCCAACCTGATGCAGGTGGGATGAGTCATCCTCTGGAGATGTCTTTCTCCTCCTCAGAGGGAATCTAGACAACTGGTTTAGACAGATACCTCACTTTTAGGTGGCTGAAAGTATGTGAAAGTTGCATATGCTGTTTAGTCTCAAAGGTTAAGAGGCATTTCCTTTAGATGCCTAAAAAATAATAAGGTGGATGAATACAATCAATGAGTTTCCTCTGTAAATAAATCCAAAGCAGAACTAACAAAATATTTAGACATGGAGACTCAGTCACAAGCACGGATCCATCTAGATCTTTCATCACTGCCAGCTATGTCTCATATCACTTCACCGTTTTCAGCTGTGAATGGCACAGCCTGAAACAGGTATGCAGGTCTCCATGCTCAGTGGGAGAAAAAGGACCCTGCCGCTGCCATATGGCACTGGGATTTGGGAGCCCCCTTGCACTGCCCCACTGGAGAACTTCAGTGAAGTTTCTCTGTGCCACAGTGTCTCTAGCTATAAAGTGCACTGACCTCCTTTGCAAAATGCTTTGTGCTCTGTGGCTAATGAGGGCACCGTAAGAGCTAGGTATTAGCCTCTCAGAGTGGTTACTGAGCATCTCCAGTGCGTGCAGCATTCGTTTCCAGTATGCCTCTGGGCCTCGTTAGCTGGCTGGTACATATTCCTCCCTGAAGCTCCTCTCCTTGCTTTGCATTGAAACCAACATAGCACAAAGGCTGTGCCCTCTCACTCAGTTTCCTACCAATACCTTGCCTGAATAGTCATCCTTCCATTAACGGTGATGTGGAGTGAAGAGTATTTACTGATGGAGTCAGCAAGCCCAGCAACTGTATTTGTAGGTGAATTCCTCTACTGGTGCACACTGCCATGCTTAATCCTCTAGGAGTACTTGTAACCCAGTGAGACAGGGTGTAGCTGGGTGTTTGTAAGCTGGACCAGCAGCAGTAGCAGGTACCAGAGCCTTCTGCATGCCTGCATTACCATGATGCCCCAACACCACGTATTATCAAACTGTTTGTGCTGCTGTGTCTTGTGCTTGTCTCTCTCACCTCTGTCGTGCTAGGCAAAAGTGTGTGTGGCCACATCGTGGATCCAGGCAGGGAACTAGCCTAGCTGGAGTATTGCTATAATACAAAAAAGGGTGATGGAGACCAGGGTTGCTTAAATTAACACCACTGTCAGTGAGGTGCATCGCGGACTGCAGCCCGTGCAGTTGTTCTCCAGGTCTTCATTGTCTCCTAGAGCTGACGACTTCTGGTTGCTGCCTCTGATAAAGTTTTCAGTTCCTTCAGCTAGACTGTGGTTCCACATAGATTTTTAAATTTCCTTCTACCAAAGACATTTGAGATAAATTGCAGCTCCTTTTTCACAGGCATACTGAAGGAGACACAGGGAATGCTCTTCTCAGCTCATCTGCACTGAATCTACCGCTGGCAGGTGCAGAGCATCCCCAAGCAGGAAGCACTTTGGGGCAGGACAAGGGGAGGGGGTGGAGATGGCTCCCCAAGCAGTCAAAAATACTACAGGATTACCTTTCCTACAGCTGCAGCAAGGGTCTGGCCTCAGGAAGCTCTGCACAACAGACAGGCAGCATTACATGTTTCAAAAAGGGATTTCCTCCTGGCACTAGCTCTTGAGTGCGCTCCAACGTACGCCCAAAGCTCTCGCATCTGTATCAGCTCACTGGCGGGCTGGGAGCAGAGCCCAAGTGCTACTTGTGCCTCGTCTGCATGATCCCCTTTGTGGGGGGTATTACCAGAAAGCTGTTACCTATTTATGCTGATGTCACTAACATTAAATAGCATCATCAGAAGTAAACCTGTCTTGGAAGGACCGTGGAAATGAACCATTTTTGCACAAATTGCTGGAAGACATTAGTACGTTCTCAGGTATGATGTTTCTGAAAGGCTCAACCTATGTTATGTTTTCTGCAGACGACTTTCATTCATATTCATTCATAGCCTTCTTGCACTGTTTGATTGACTGCAGCTGGATAAAAAGGAAAATGTTTGCTAACTTCTTTTAGCCAAGTATGCAACCGTGTCTCAATTTTAACAGCAAGCATATCTTTAGAGAGCATCTCTTTGTTAAGCAAATTATTATAGATGCTGCCCAATCTATAAAGGAGCAGTTTCACTGTTCTTCTGATTCTCTTTTACTTTTATGATAATCTGAACATTTATAAGACAAGATATCATTTAGATGTTCAAAATAGAATCATATTTTTGGACCATGACATCAGTTTTTATGCCATTTCACTCTATTTTGAGCTACAATTAAAAGTTCTTTTTTAAACAAACCATTTCTAATTTCTGTGCTAAATCAAACCAGGCAGTGGGGAATGTTTTTACTTTTAACTAGAATGTCATTAGAGTTAAGACATGCAAGTACAATGTGGAATTGTAAGACATCTCTGCAAAAAAAAAAAGAATTGACTGCAAAGTCTTTGTCTACACTAGAAGTGGGTTTTTTTTGGTAGAGAAATGTCGGCAAACCCTCATGAGGAACCACTGCTTGCACCAAAATAAAGTGATTTCCCACTAGAGCTTGTTCCAGTTTTCTGAACAGAAGCAGCAATACCAAGAACAATTTTGCCAGCCCAGCAGCATTTGCGAGCATGACTGTTGCCGACAGCTGTGTATTATTGACGCTTTCTTGACATAAATATTCCAGCAAAAATTTCAGACCCAGCTAATGCTGCGATTAGGAGCTTAAACCAATAGAATTAGCGCAGAAGTGACATTCATTTTTACACACGGAAACAGTATGCAGAAAATGTGCAACAAGTATTTTTTTCTTGTTGACTATTAAGTTTGTAAATAGACTAATATTCCGGTTATTTTTACAAAACTACAGGATGGGCCTAAATTCCTTTACAGTCTGCCTTTAAAGGGCCACACATTGCATATATATAAAAGTTATATATAACTTTGCTATTTCTTCAAACCTATCATTGTTCTTGGAGAATACAGCCTGTAGTAAAATTGAAGTTTTGAAAAGCAACTTTATTTTGGGGTTTGCTAGACAAAGAAACAGCGTATGACCAGTGTCTCTTGCAGTAACCGGTGCTGCAGGTTTCACACTCAGCTAGCACAAAAAGGTGAAACTGCATTCAGCTAAAATCCTCCAAAAACTGTTTGCACAGATTTCTCAGACATTGATGACCCAGGTCAAAAATTCAGCCCCTGTGGAAGCATTGTCTTCAGCATGATGCTTAGATCTCAGGGCCCAGAAAAAAGTTAAGTGTTGTATTCCTCCCCCAGATGGCATTAAAGAAATGGAGCATTACCTATGACCCAGGGGAAGGCTGTAGTATCTGGGACTTTGATGTCTCTGGCACTACTCAGTGTTGATTGAAGACTGGATATGAGCTAAGTGAGAGGCACATGACTGTGCTTGGTTAGCTGTAGAAAGAGTCAAATGTTCAGAGCCTAAAATTATAGTCTCAGATCTCTACCACCTTTAATACTACCCATGACTCACACGGAGACTCACAGGGTCATTCAGCTCTCTTGTGCGTTACTCCGGGTCTCCGCAGCTCCTGCTGCACGAAGACATCTCTTCCTGGCTCTGTCTTGGAGAGCCATGCTCTGTGGTGGGGCGAGACCTGAGCTCAGTCTTTCATGTTACTGATGGCGAGGACCTACCCATTCCTCTCCTCCACCTGCTGCCTCGCTTTATTGTGATTTTTCTTGTTTCCAGCCTCTCCTTTCTCATTCCCAGCCTCCCATCCACCTCTCCAGCCCCTTCTCCTGTCACACTGCCTCACTGACAACTAAAACTTTCACAAGCTAAAAGCGGTGAGGACTTTTCCCAGGTTATTTCATCTTCTGATCAATATGAACAGCTCTGCAGGCATTCAGGGCAGGACGCTGCTGTGAGCTGAATGTGAGAGCCTGCTCCCCATCCTGCCTTGGAGTGTACATCCAAGTAGGAGAAAGTAAATCTCTCTATTCCCAGTATGCCTAGCAAATCTGCATCTCTGCTAACCCTAGGAAATCTCTCCCAGACGCACATGAATTGCCTTCTTTGTTTGACCTGTTTCCTATCTATTAAGAAGAGGGGACTTCCCCCAGTTTCTTTTTAGTCTCTTTCATCTTTTCTTTTTTTTTTTTTTCGGCTTCTATACTCCATTATAAATAAGAATTTCCTAATTATTTCTGATCTAACCCTTTAAAAGTTTCATGTGATGATGACACAGTAAGGAAATGAAAGAAGGAAGATATATTTGTGAATTGATCTGGTCAACCTCAGGCTTTGAAGTGGGAAAAATTCAGGTCTAGGCAATCCATTTCTGATGTAAATGTTTCAGTCGTATATCTGGAGCCCCCATTAGCGAAGGGGCAATCTGTCATAGGCTCTCCCTGTATGAGATGCTTTGTGCCCGTGTTCTGCGAAGAAAGAGTTGTAAACACAGGAGGTGACTATTAAATTGAGGGACTGAAAGCACCACTAATAATGTTCATTAACAGCAAGAGAATTACTTTTTTTTTTTTTTTACGTGAAAGGGAAACAGGGAGATTTGGTTTTATTGATATCTGCAAGATAAAAAAGAAAAAAAAAACAGCTATTAAGTCTCCAGATAAATATATTTCCTTGCAACACTAGATGTGTAATTCCATGGAAACAAACACACAGGCATAAACTGCAAAATGCTTGGGGGCATTTTTAACTTATCAGCATAGGAAAAAGGGAAAGTAAGTATAAATGTCACAGAAGCTATAACCAAAATTAAGAGAGCATGCATTGTGTTTAAATCTTACGGATAATGTGCTAAAGATTAAGTTGCATACTAATAGCACACAGCACACATTTTCAAGCTGTAACACACAAGTCAGATTAAAAGAACAAAAAATAATTTAGTAACATAATATAAATTGTGATCATATTAATATAGGTCTGTATCTGGTGCAATTCCTGTTCCATTTTTAGGAGGCTGTTAATTAAGAAACTATGATAGTAGTCCAATTTTTCTAAACTGCAAACAAACCCAAGGCCGCAGTTGTATGTGAGAAGGATTTAACCTCTGCAAAATCCCACTGGGCACATTAGACAAACAAAGTTTACTAAAACTGATGTCAGATTATAGAAATAATGATTCTAGCAGATACTCTTCTCGCTGATGCACTTTGGCAGCATTGTTTCATTGTTAATATCATAGGACAGAGTTGCAGGAGCTTCCCTGTGGGAATCCTGATGCAACCTCAAATATTAGCATAAGCAGCTGAGTTTCTGACAGGTTTGGTGACCCTGCAAAGAGCTGCTGCAAGCTCACTCGAGCTTGGAAAGCAGCGCTGTCCTGTAAATGACTTGCTGATCGTTTGTCCTGACCTTTCATACCCCTGGTGCAAGGTTGGAATAAAGGAAGCTAATAATTACATCTATTCCTCCAGATGTGATGGTGGAGCCTGTGGGCAGACGTATTGCTTGAATCTCATTTGCTCAAATTGATTTAAATTTTATGGGGTCTTTTTAATGTTCCTGCTGCCAGGAACATAGATGCGTACATGGAAAGGTGGCAGTAATTGTGCATGTGAACCACGCAGGGGCTTTCCTCACTTTTTTTTTTAACTCTTGCAGCAGAAAGGTCAGGTTTTGAAAGACTTTCCATAATTCCTAGATAGAAACTAGTGAAGAGAGACTCTTTCCAAAAGCCCTTCTCAGAGTACAGGTAGATCTGTGTGATGCCACACAAGGCTGGGCTCTGGCCCTCTGAGTCTTGACAGTAAGGCAGCAAGCCCCAAGTCCAGCATTTGTTCCAACACAGGACCTGAGAAAAGCTTGGTTAGCTTCCAAATTCCTACATTTTCCTGCCTATTAAGCTGTCATACATCTGGGGCAGCTTGATTCTGCAGCATCTATTTCCTGCAGAAATTTTTGTAAAGAAACTTGAGGCTACCTTTCTCCTCTGCTTGTCTGGAAAAGGCACTGAACTTTTGATTCAAACACATCCGGCATCATAACGTGCTGGGGAAGATCCTCCGGGCATTCGCACCTTCTCCAGGCACTGTCTGTCGTATTTGGATTCAGATATGCTATAATTTATTAACTTTCCCTCTGCATATGTTGTGTGTCTCCAGCAGACCTAGTTTTGGAGGAAAACTTTATAACACGGTTTTGCAGAATGCTTTTTTCAGGGATCTCTAAAATAATAAGAGTTTCAATCAAAGGGAAGCTATTGCAAAGGAAAAGGTGGGAGAAAAGTGAACTTGCTGTAAAGTTCAAAATGTTTCCAGCAATTACTAGCAGTTTTCTGATGCATCTAAGTGTTGCAGTATGAATTATGTCTTCAAGCAGTTCTTCAGCCTTCACAATACAGATTTTCAGATATATTTGTTTATGACTGGGGCTTACTGCATAATGCAAATAATGTAGCAATACAGCAACCGTGAAGCATGACATAAAAAATACGATTAATGTCAAGCTCACAGATCCAGTGTCTGCGTGATGCATCCTCAAAGCGCCCTTCGCCTCTGAGTTACACATTTGAAATCAGGAAGACATAGACTAATTTTCATTATCTTTGGATGCTCAGCAGTGTTTAATAAGAATGAAACTTATGCATGCATTTTCTCATAAAGATCAAATCTCGCTTGGGAAACTTGATAGCTTTTCTTCAGTGGCTCTTAATTCTTTTGGTAAATTAACAACTGAAGAAAACATGGTAGTGGTAATTTGAATTAAAAACAGCAACAATGTTTGATACAGTGCCTTACAAAGTCTTACTCTCAAAATTAATTCAGAATAGCTTGGGCATAAAAATTGCTATGCAAATTGAAAACCGCAAGCCTTAAGCATAACCAAACTGGACATCTATAATGTTTTCATACGCAAAAAGCCTTTCCTCCTCCATGGGAAAAACTTTCCAAAACACAGTAATTCTTTGTTTGTAGAGCCGTGGTCCTGACACAAGAACTCAAGACTTTTTAGAGAAGTTTGCAGACTCTGTAACTGTTCTAGACACGCAATCACAGTATGATTTCCTATGCTGATAAATTCAACAAAATCAATATTGCCTGACCCCTTGGGAGTTCTAGATTTGCCAGGATTCTGTTATTTGAAACACCTTCAGGTCTCTGACAGACACACAGCTTATTCTCATTCATTTTTCTTGCTGTTTCAAAATCCTCTACATCAGATTCCTCTACTTGATCCTGTGTGATTTGAATAGAATTATTGTTGATACCAATTATGATTAGTATAAATAAGTAAATACATTTTATGCACAGGGTGTCAAGTTTTTAGATATGCTCTTCTCTGTTACTGTCTGCATGCCTGAAGAGGAACCCTAGTTTTCAAAGGAAGAGCCTTCCCAGCCATCCCAGCCTTCCCTTTGATGTTAAAGATACTTTAGATATGCAGGTATTATTAATCACTGTTATGTCACTGGACTGCTGAGCATTTTCTGCATCTCCAGAGCCTGTGGCAATAAGGCTCAGATGTTCTTCCAGTAGCAATTATACCTTCAGATATATATATCTTTGTAGTTAAATACACTTTATTATGAACATGTATCAAATTAGGTATGTATTTTCACCTGTAGTTGTTTTGGACAGTGATACATTGCAGTGCAGTAATCATGACTTAAGCAAATAAAAGAGAGATTCCTCACCTTTGAAATGTCTGCAGAATTACTCAGTCCCTTCCGTAATGTAAATAAACAAGGCAAGAGGTTATATGTATAGTCAATGCTCCAACCTGGTACAGGGCACAACAGGACAGATCTTCCCAATATCAGGTAAAGGGCAGGTTACTTCTAACAGAGCTGCAGTGATTGATGTTAACTGCTTGCAATTAAAGAGGCTTTACCTAGAGGAAAAGGCTGACTGCTTTGTCTGGAGAGGTGAGAAAACAAACATTGTGTTCCTAAACAAGTACCCTCCCAGAAAAAAGAGAGGAAGGGAAGCTGTCAAGAGGACAATGCTTTTGCCCTTGCATTGTAAGGCCCAGAGACCAAAGGGGTCAACTCTTCCTGAAACTGGGGACTGACTTTTTGACCTCCAGAAGCAGTTCAGTGTTTTAAGCTCATCCGAGGACCCATCATTCAGATACAGGACAAGTTTGGTGGGGCTGGACATAGAGCTCCATCTGCCCCTTTGCCCACCTGGAGACCTCACTGTGAGCCAACTCGTGCTGCTCAGATTAGGGATGATGTTCAGGAACGTCTCAGGGATTAGAGATGTCTCAGGAAATGGGAGTTTGCTGTGACTGAGGGATTTTTGAATGTGGACAGACATTTATTAGTACCCCAGTTTGAAGTTTGTTCAGCAATGAGATCCCACATGGATAAGAGCCAATGGTGAGAAGTTACCAATATGCTTTATCCATGTTTTTATGGAGTCTGAGACTTGTTCAAATCAAGATCCCACAAATGTGCAGCCTCGGGTGCTTCCTATTCCAACTATCTTTGATACAGGGCTTGAAGGGAAGCTTTGAAGATGGATTTTTCCATGGCTCTAGCATTTATCAGAAGGGACTCATTACACAGATGCCCTTTGATGAAAATCTATGGGCTTGCCAGCTTGGTGAGGGCACAGTCACACATTAGCTGTGTCTGCACCCAGAGCTAGTGGGACAGAACCAAGCTCAGCTACAGAGTCATTCAGCCATCTGCAAGACTCTCAGATGGACTAATTTGCTCTAGTGCAGTCCTGTCTATGCCTCTGGGGCTCAGCTACCTCTGCGGCTACAAGTGAGCGGCTCGTGGGCTGAACCAGCATGCGTGACAGGAGCCTGGCTGGAGGAGAAGCTTGCTTCAATGAGACACGGCAAGGCAAAATCATAAGACACTTCTTCCCATGCCTCCTCCCCCATCATCTTTGGTGCTGTTGATTTTTAGGTCTCTCTGCAAACACCTTCAGTCACTGTGGTGGGTTGACCCTGGCTGGACACCAGGTGCCCACCAAAGCCGCTCTATCACTCCCCTTCCTCAGCTGGACAGGGGAGAGAAAGTATAACAAAAGGCTCATGGGTCGAGATAAGGATGGGGAGATTGCCCACCAATTACTGTAACAGGCAAAACAGACTCGACTTGGGGAAATTGGTTTAATTTATGACCAATTAAATCAGAGTAGGATAATGAGAAATAAAACCAAATCTTAAAAACACCTTCCCCCCACCCCTCCCTTCTTCAAGGGCTTAACTTTACTTCCAATTTCTCTACCTCCTCCCCCGCAGTGCCGCAGGGGGACGGGGAATGGGGGTTGTGGTCAGTTCATCACACCTTGTCTCTGCCGCTCCTTCCTCCTCAGGGGGAGGACTCCTCACACTTCCCTTGCTCCAGCATGGGGTCCATCCCATGGGAGACAGTCCTGCACGAACTGCTCCAGCGTGGGTCCCTTCCATGGGGTGCAGTCCTTCAGGAGCAGACTGCTCCAGTGTGGGTCACCAACAGGGTCACAAGTCCTGCCAGCAAACCTGCTCCAGTGTGGGCTCCTCTCTCCATGGGTCCGCAGGTCCTGCCAGGAGCCTGCTCCAGTGTGGGCTTCCCACGGGGTCACAGCCTCCTTTGGGCACATCCACCTGCTCCTGCATGGGGTCCTTCACAGGCTGCAGGTGGATATCTGCTCCACCATTAACCTCCATGGGCTGCAGGGGGACAGCCTGCCTCACCACAGTCTTTGCCACGGGCTACAGGGGAATCTCTGCTCCAGCACCTGGAGGACCTCCTCCCCCTCCTTCAGTGACCTTGGTGTCTGCAGTGTTGTGTCTCTCACATATTCTCACTCCTCTCTTCAGCTGCAGTTGCGCAGGTTTTTTTACCCCTTCTTAAATATGTTATCACAGAGGCGCTACCACCATCGCTGATGGGCTTGGCCTTGGCTGGTGGCGGGTCCTTCTTGGAGCTGGCTGGCATTGGCTCTATTGGACACAGGGGGGCTTCTCACAGAAGCCACCCCTGTAGCCCCCCAATACCAAAACTTTGCCACGCAAATCTAATACAGTCACACTCCACTGATACCAGTTGATGGTCTTCAGCTCCATAATATGCAGCCTCTTTGATATGATATGTGGTCGAATGACTTGCAAACATGGACAAGGAGTGCATTAGCGCTTTGTTGCAGGTGGCAAACATTATTTGACGTGGTAAGTTTCCTAGCCAGGATGGGGCCAACAACTTATTCATGGGAAATGCTCAAGAATACTCAGTCTCACCAGAATTCAGTTGTCAGACCCAGAAATTTACCCACTGCTGATCAGCAACACCTAAAGTCAGTTCTGTGCTGAAAAACATTCCATCTAATACTTTAACTGCCATTTTCAAGCACTGAATGAGCACTTGACTGTGCTGGCTTTGCCTGAGTGTATGTCATTACCCGAGATACACTTGAGGACACAACCTGAAAGACACTCATCCCTCCCATCCCAGACAACACTTCAACCATTGTGGGACTCTCCCTCTGACCCAGAATTTCTATCCGGGCCCTAAATCATCTTCTTGCCCCATGGGTTTCCATGAAAATTTTCCATGTTTATGAATCCGCATTTTCTCATGAGAAACTGTTTCATCAAAACATTCCTTCAGCTGCAGCTTTGTTTCACTTCAAAGACAAACGCTATGGCAAGACCTGAATGCTGGGAAATTTTTAAGTCAGATGTCTTGTCTTGAATGTTAAAAGGAGCCATTTTTTGGTTTTTGTACACAACACATAATGCCCGGCATTAAGTATTTGAGGTAAACCACATTAAACTAGAATAGCATCAACAGTATGCAACATTTAGTGCTGCCTGAACTGTGACCCAGAGCCGTCATTTTTTTCTCATCATAAACTGTGGTGTCACCAAAGCATTGACTGTCTAGAATAGTGCTTAAACCTGTATACTTACTAAACTCCCCTTATTTGCTTGCTAATAAAACACTGTGTGTGTTGGGGAGGGTGGGTGTTAGCTGTTGACACGCTGGTTTGTTAGTGTGCTTGTCTGAGTAGGGGCAGTACAGAAGATGTTTGGCTCTGTCTAGAAACCTGGATATGGTTCTTGTTCTGGGCACATGCTGACTCCCTTGTCATGTTGCAAGCAGGGACCTGGCCATTCTGACTGCAGAGGCAAAGACAGCCATATCCTCACCATGTCTTGGAGGAAAATATACCTACCAAGGCAAGTGGAAGGAGATGGTGGAAGCACAACACCATCAAAAAGGGTATAGGACAGTGAGGTGTGCCCTCTCCAGATCAAGACATTTGAAACTGTTCAGCTCTGTCTGCTCGAAGTCACAGCTTTGCTGGTAGGTGGCTGGACACTGTGCCAGAGGAGGCAGTCTTTGGGTCACAGACCTTTGTATCAGGTACATTGGGGACATAGCTCTTACATGGCTTATCTTCGTGGAAAGTACTACCAGGATAGTTCTATTAACACTCTGATAAAAGTCAAGCAGGCTCTCCTCTTCTAGAGCAAGTTAATTTTCCATGCTGAGATAAGGATTAGTGTCCCTCACCATCACAGTTCACATCTTACTGCAACAGACCAAAATACCTCTGACTTCTCCAAGCAGTTGTCCAAGGCTCCCTTCAGCTTCAGGCACACATCCATTTCACATTCACAGGATTTTCTTTCAGCTCTCACAGCAAGAGGCTTATTTATTTACGAAAATGAAAGACAAGCTAGATTTTGAGATGTGTGTATATGCTGTAGATCAGTGTACCAGCCCAGTCTAAGCTCTCAGAAATAGTGCTAAGCCTTTTATCTCCAAACTGGGCTACATTCGATAAAGCATTTTGGTCCAGTGTGTGTGCAAATTTATGCTACTTTAAATCTGGTGATATCACAGCTCTCTCTGCGGACTGTCGTTCCAAGCATGGAGCCAGAAGATGTTAAACAGCAGCTACAAAGATTAAACATTTAAAATCAGCAGGTCCGGATAACCTGCACCTGTGATTTTTAAGACAGCTAACTGAAGAGAACCAAGGAGCAGAAATGGTGATTTTCAGCATGCTGGAAAACTTCCAGCAGTTTCCAGAAGACTGGAAGAAAGTCAATGGCATGTCAGTATTTTAAAAACCTGTAGCAGGAAGCTTGGATATTACAAGTGTATCAGAACTATTTGGAAGCAAAACAAAATGTTAAATCGTGAATATAGGACTTGATTTAGAAATAAAACTGTTTCAAATCAGAATTGGTTTATGGAAAACAAATCTTGTCGAACTAAAATAATATATTTTTGTAATGAGACTGACTGAGTTGGAGACAAGATTTTTTGGTCTCAAATTATGACTGTTCTTATAATCTCAGTTCCTACACAAACACTTTTTGGGTGTTTGGGGGTTTTTTTTGAGCTTCTCATTAACAGTGAAGGTGTGAATGGTAAGTTCTGGGTTTCTTATTGTTGTGGAGACTATATGTGTTCACCACTCTGTATGGCATGAATGCCAGGATTGCATTGACTGATAGGAACAAACCATTTCATATTAACCCCCAAATGCAAATTTCCACAAACCTGGTACCTGCTCCCTGAGTTTCCTTTTCAGATTAAAATACACACGCATTCAAACAAGCAATTATAAAAGTTATTAAAATAAAGGGAGAAGACATAGTACTACATTTTTTTGCAGAAACTCTACAGCATCAGAAATTTCATGTTTAGACTGAGACTGAAAAAGATAAAGAAATATTTAAATGGCATAGACAAAACTTACAGAAATATCTCTTGGGTTCCAAAATGACTAAACAGTTCTGACAAAACCTTCTCTCCTTTGCTATCATTTTGAAACATAGGAAAAGGTAAGATCCATATTGCTCACCCATGTAAGTGGATTTTTGCATAGATGAGGCAAAAACTAATGGTAGCAGGATAGTGATGGCTTTGATTGTGGCTGAGCAGCTCAAGTTATGCAAATAGACACATACTGTTTCAACAGATGAGTAAAGGGCAGTGGCAGGTAAGTTCACCAACAAGCCTTCGTTTGGGATGTTCTTTCTCATATATTCTCTCTTAAATAGTCAGCCTGTGGCATTATGCTCCAAAATAAATACAACTTAGTCGTCTGCTGCACATCAGCAGTATGCACCAGATGTTTGAAAGCTGTGAATACATTTAAAATGCCATTTTACAGTGTCTGATTATTAAATAGGATGAAAATTTTGGGCCCTGTGCAGGAAGCTGCAATGACTGTCTTATCTATGAAGGATTAATTCAATTCGTGGCAGAATGGCTGCATTTCCCTGCTGCCAGAGAAAGTGGAAGAAATTAGAATGGTCACACTCTACCTGAAGAGGATGGGAACAAGCTTGTGTGCCTACCTTCATAGAGACATTGGGTTTACATTGGTCTGAACTCACCAGACCTGTAAATTGAGAAAAAGTAAATGAATCCTTGTTAAAATCCTGTGTAGACATTCCCACATGGAATGAAATTGGTCATATTGCATTTTGATTTAATTCACTGGTGGGTGGAGCAATTGCCTCTCAGTCTCAGCTGAGAGTTTTCACTAGCTGATACCGGTGTTTCCTGTTGTGGATGACCCCATGAAACGCAGCCACAGTTCAATGAACAGAAAGGATCAAGTAATCACAAAGTGAAAGGTTGCTGCTCCTTGGCTGAGAGTTGCCACCATGAAGGTGGCAGATGTGGAGTTTATTTATTTCACTTTTCACTGGTCTGGAAAGCCCAGGTTTAGGGTGGTCACATCTCCAGTTCTCTAACCACTGCCTGCCACCACCTAACACCAGCCAAAAGGTGCATGTCTGAGATCTACAAAGGTACTTGGGCACCTACCTCATGTCAGCTTCCCATGGGTGTCAATGGAGATTGGAGACGGAGCCAAACCACTGTTCACTGAGGATTGCTTCTTACCTGCATAAGAAAGGGGTTACTAACATAGCCGTACAGCCAGGACACGTGTATTAGCTAACACTAGTAAGACAGCCACAGCTTATTTTGGAAGAAAGAGAACTTTTGCCAGGATAGCTTAAATTAATAAAATGGCCTATACTTGCCACTGGGCTCTTCTGGTGGTCCCATTACTCCTGCGTTGAGGTATACCCCAAGGCAGCTCGGGGTGCAGCTGTGCTAGTGTTTCCATTCGGATCAGGAGGGTGCTTTTGAGCTGCACGTCCCAGCATGCTTTGTGAAGCAATGTTGGGAAGCACAAGCTGGGTTCTTCTGGGATCAACCTAAACCAGATGGTGCAGATCAGGAGCACACTCATGGAGTTCCACCCACAAAGGGTGGAATGGACCAGACTAGAGCTAGTCTGAAGTAAACCCTCCATAAACTTGTGTATCATGAACATCAGGTCCTCTGCACCAGCACTGATTTGCTTTGCAGCTCATCCTTAGTGCGCTGCACTGCTGCTGCTGCAGATGTTGTCCATGGCCCCACACCAGCTTCGTGTGTTCATTGTGTCTAAATGTCTCTGTGTAAAACAAAATGGCATTTTCTGTCTTCCAGCTGAAGAGAACTGAAAGAGCTGCATATCCACAGAAACTATTCTGTGCGGGAAAAAAAAAATTTCTATTTGGGACAAAAACCCCCTCTTCAGATAAGTCTTGAAATAAAAAGAAGGATATATAGAAGAGAGCAACAGAACACCACAAAGCATTTCCTCAGAGAGAAGTCTTGAGTCCCAGCCCATGGGGCGTTTTCTGCAATGGGCTTGCTTATTCCTCTCCAAAACCCTCAGTATCTCTGACTAAAGGGAATAATTTTCTAATCCGTCTGAGGAACTGGGTACGTGGGTGACAAGCATAACATCCAAATCTTTTCCATCCAGAAAATGGAGTTTTACATAGGAATTTTTTTTGCAAAAGAGGCTGCTTCAAAAAATGCCAACATTTTTTGGAAGGCTGTAAGTTGGATAAAACTCATGAGATTTTAATTTTTCAGAAGTGTTCAGGCTATGATCAGTTTAGCGCTTAAAATCTCGGTGAAATTTTAACCAAAAAACCTAGCGTGATTTTCTTTTTTGCTTATGCATAAATCTTACTGGGAACAGGATCTGTGTTAAAAGAAAACACAGAAGGTCTTCTCTAAAGTGCTACAGTTTACTACAACTGCCACAAAGTAAATTTATGGAAATTTTTTAAGAGCAAAAGAGGAATGTGTGAATTTAGATCCAGAGGTGAAACAGAAATGGAGGAAGATGTTGGCAATTTTTATTCCACTTGTAAAGTAAAAAAGGAGTGATTTTAAATTCACATTTTTAACGTACCTAGTTTTTAAAAGCAGAGAGAAAATATGATGCGCTTCCACTGTGACAGAGGTAACTAGAATCTAGATGCATAAATGCAGAAGCAGATGTAGAAATACTATACTATTTAGAAAAAGCTAATTGGTGGAAACCTATGAAAACATTCAAGTGACATTTGCATTCGCCTACGTGTTATTAGTTAATAGATACGTAATGAAAATTCAGATAAGGAGACAGGACTAAAAATCCAAAGCTGTCGTTTCTGACACTGCTGTCTACCTTTTTAGGAGCCAGGATTTTGTGCATGGACTGTTCCCTTGGCAGACAGAGAAATCCTTTTTGTTATATTTTCTCTCTCGCCTGCTTGCTGCTTCCTGTCTGCATGTGATGACGAGATGTCATTTCAACACACAGCGTTGAGACGTCTGACAACAGCCACTACACCGTCCCAGTTTGAGCTACTTTCACTGCCAGAACTGGGACACCTTGAATATGAAAACATCCAACCCACGGTCTGACACAGAAAAATATTAGTCCAGATGCTGCAGGTGTGGGAAAGCACCGCACTCGGTCGGGAAAGGAGCAGGCGCCTGCCTGGCTGCCAGCTGACATCGTCCACGAAGCTGAGCCGATGCCACCGAGCACGTAGGTCCCGAGGTCTTCCCAGCTGCAACACGGAGTGAAAAATTCAGAGAGGGTTCTGGTGCCACGAGTACTGCCTCAGAGGGCCGGGACGGTCTGGCATGGAAAGCAAGCTTTCTCTTATCTTTCAGACCGCAAAGGTAATGATTTCCACTAGATTCCTTGTCCTGTGTCCATGCAAGTCGATGGCAAAATGCCACATGGTAGGAGGCTCTTTAGAGTTTTATACTGCGGGCAAAAGCCTCCTTTGCAAAAAGTTGTGCTGACTAGTACTGCTCAATTAATTCTTATTGCTTCATTAACCCATGGTATTTATTTGGAGTACACGGCGTTGTCTAGCGTTGTTACTTTTTTCTTAAGCTGTAACATTGACTGGTGCGGTACTAGTACCTCAAAATGTCAGCAGCCCCCAGCAGTGAGGATACGTGGCAGGATGCCTATGTGCAGGGGTCTGAGAGCGTGGCAGGGTACCTGCTGCGACAGGACGCAGGGCAGGGGCATTGCAGCTCTAGAGGGGTGGCAGGGGGCACGAACTTGGGTTTGGGTTTGTGGGAGGTAGAGTATGCAGTGAAAGGATGGGTGCTGTGGAAGGAGCAGGTTGTCACCGAGAAGGGAAAAGAGGGGGTAGAATTTCTTGCAGCCACCTCCTTGCCTGCGTGCCACGCTGCCTGACTGCCACCAGCACTGCTGCTTGCTGTAGCCACCAGTGGTGACACCTCAGCAAAATAAATCTGGCCACAGGTGATGAAAGCAAGTCACGTCCATTTTGACATTAACTTGTAGTGGAACCTCAGGAGAGTCCAAGGATAGAGCCTGTCTCCCACTGGATGCCAGGGCTTGGAAAGAAACCCGAGAGGTCATTTTACACCACCCCACTGTCGTAAGACACTTTCAGCTTTCCCTGAACAATTCATCAGAGAAGTTTGTCCAGGCACATTGCTAGGGATCCCTTGCCTCCTTTAGCAATGTCTTCCAGCGTTTCATCACTAAGAACAGTTTTCCTATTGCCTAACGTAAACTGCTCTTGCTGCAGTTTAAGCCCCTAAACCTCTTGCCCTCTCCACCCAGGATGAGAGGAAGAGTTTGCTCCATCCTCCTTCCAGCTACTTCTTACGTATGTGAAGGCTGTTATTATGTCTCCTTTCCATCTTCACTTATTGAGGCAACCATGACAATAGCAATGTTCTTTAGAGTTTGTAATCAATAGGCACGGAAAGAAAAATCAATCAGATTGACTTCTTGAGGGAAGCAAATTCTTTGGCCTGCTTTGTGGCAATGGGATTTCCCGACTGACCAGAGCATTGCTCTGTGTGCAGGGGACGGGGAGGCAGGAACAGCTCTGGGCTGTGCAGATTGGGAGGGCAAGTGAACACTGGTGCGAAAATATCTATTTACCTGTGGGGGATTTTTTATGGTACTCTTCTAAGGCAGCTGAAGAAACAGTTTTCAAAGGTACTTAGCCATTAAGTGTAAAAGGAAAGACAAACCCAGCCTCAAAAAGGACTTTAAAGTGCTCCATCATCTTCAAAAGTTTTTCCCTGCATGCTGTTGTCAGGAATTCTAGCGTGGAGCCACGAGTCCTATTCATGCAGGACAGTGCATGAAGGAAAGATATGGCAATGGCATGTTTCGAAAGATCAAATTCCCCTGAATAAAGCCAGCAAAACAGACTCAGTGTCACCCGGGCCAAGCTTCTGGCGGAGTGGAGGTCCTCTGCATTTCACACGCCACAACCTGTCAGCACAGGCTCTGGCATGGTCCCCCCAAGCTCTCAGAGGCAATTTTTCAATATGAACAAAGAGAAGGCAGCACAAAGTAATTATTACGTGGGTTTAGTTCACACACTCATCATCTGATGCTTAAAATAAAAGCTTAAATGGAAGAGGGTCAGACTGCAACAAAAGCCGCCGTGATAAGTGCCGTGAAGGGCTACAGCATAATTAGTGTTAGGTTGTATGTGGTTCAATAGTTTTATTGTAAGATCATTGATCAATAAAATGTTCAGATATTGTATATGAATTAAAGCTTCAAAGTCTCACTTCAGTATTGGTTTTGTTTTTTACGTCAGTCATTGATGAAGATGGCATATGCTGCCATGCTAATCAATTCATTATTCCATGCAAATACCAGCAAATCAATTTAAATATGATTAATTGAATTATGTTAATACTAACACAGATGCATGCACTTCCATTAACTTGAAACAGGGTATAATCAAGTAATTAAAAAATAGCCTCTGGATATTGGGAGATTTTTAAAGAACACAAAGACAGTAAAATTCTGGGGACTGAGTGATGACTGTACAGCTCACAAATGCAACAGATCCATTAACAAAATAACCAGCTTTTCAACTTACTGTTGGCTATAACCAATGTGTTTCTCAACTGTAATGCAAGATAAGAACACGACAGTTATTAATTTCAATGACTCATTACATAATAGAGAATAAGTACATATAGCTTTATCTCATCTCTATAACCACTGTAATCAATGTTCCCACAACTTGAAGGAACACTCTGTTGTCATTGACTGTCAAAATAAGCTTACAGCTGAGAACTGGCTAGGTTTCTGATTAAAATAATCTGGCAAACTGAAGCAAATTAATCCTGTAGTGAAAATGATGCACTTACTTCAATGGGCAAAAGCAGCTTATTACGTGCAATGCTCTGGTCAGTGCTTGGATAATATTCTGCAGAGCAGTGCAAGGAGAAGGGTCACAGTCTATCACCTTCCTGATGCTTTGAGGAATTGTGGGGCACGGGGTTTTGTTTGGTTTTGCACACATACATACACCCACGCAAATAATCCAAGAAATACTCACTGAATCTATTTCAAAATTACTTTTGCTGGGTGCTATAACATTGTTTTCATTGGTTTCACTGAAAAATACTGATATCCCATAAGGCAACAAATTCTATTTGTGAAGCTTATGACCCGCTGAAACTACATGTTAGTATGACTTGTCACAACAATAGCCTAATTTGCCTGTTCTAGGAAGCAAAACATAATCCTCTGGCAACATGCAAAATATTTGATTTTCCCTATGACAATTAAGGCTGTATAATGAAGAAGAAATGTATCCCTATAGCTAGGGCTCTAAACAGCTGCAGCAGATTTGTGCTCAGTTTCACCTTTGACAAGTTTTTCCTTAATCTTGCTGTATCTGTAAAATTGTGGTAATGCTGCTTTCTACCACTCTTCGTCTCATGTTTGGACTGTAGCTCTTCAAGGCAAGAGCTGTCTCTTTTTATGTGCGGTACTGCCAACTTAAGATGTTTTTCATATGTCTCATGATATTTGATGTTTTCCCCAGTTCTTGTCATTATGTGAGAATCTCAGCATTCATTTAAAAAAGAAAAGTTCCAGTCCTAATGGCTGTA
This sequence comes from Balaeniceps rex, assembly GCA_013401315.1. NCBI lineage: Eukaryota > Metazoa > Chordata > Aves > Pelecaniformes > Balaenicipitidae > Balaeniceps > Balaeniceps rex. Next base: position 19,065 of record VYZW01009419.1, on the reverse strand, counting down.
GATAAAAGCTCAAATACAGGCCATGCATATACTGTAAGCCTCAAAGAGTAGGAAAAAAAGAGGATAACAAATAACAGGAACCGGATGTTTTTATAGCTACTGGTAGATCAGTGTTTGTTTGTCCATTTTCAGTTCATTACTTGTGAACCCTCAGTTTTGGGGTTGCTTCCTCAGTACGTACAGCACAGAAAACAAGGCCATTTTCACCTTCTGGGACAGACAGAGCAGTTGGAGAACTCCCCATGGTGGGACCTCAATCCTGCCTTGGGACATGTGAGTATGGACCCCTTCTTCTGAGGCTAAGGCTGCTGGAGTCAGTTTGGGTCCCCACGTCTCAGTGCTTGGAAAAGGCAAATTTTGTTCCTGTGTAATCTAGCACACCGTTAGTAATGAGCATATGCCACTGCTTTGCTGGTACAAGAGACTCAGCACTAGCATCGTCTCAGCACCTCTTCTTTTTCCTTAGAGTAATTCTTTTTCTCTCTGGGTGTGGATTATGGTTTTGTGGTAAGATTTGGCACCATGCACGCTGTCTGCAAGCACCTACTTCTGCTGCTGGTCCACCCCTGACAACTAAGTGGTGTTCAGCTGATAGGAGAGCTGTTTGCTCACCACTTCTCCTCTGAAGCGAAGCTGTTATGTCAAGACTCCCTTGCAATTTTATTCTTGCAGGGGCAGCAGCTCCCTGCTAATCGGTGGTCTTGCTTTCAGGTGGTGCCATCCTACCTATAGAAAAAAAAACACTTCCCTTTCTACACTTAGAGATTCTAGAGGCCCTTCTCCAGCAACAATGTGTTTTGAAGAAAAATACCCTGAAATGCGATGGAAAGCCAGGGGGAAAGGAAAACAAGGGAGGAAGGAAAGGAAACAACATTCTTGCTCAAAGAGAAATATCTTTCATTACCTGCGGCATCCATAAGAAATGAAAGAAGAAAAAATACCATTTTGTTTTCCCTTAAGCTTTGCTTTATTCACGACAGCAGCTTCCTTTTCCCTGTGACAAAAGCATGTATGTGTATGTACCATTTGGACCTTTGTTCAGCTATAGCCAGTGTTTTTCAGTATGGGTTTCTCTTGTGGTGCGTTACCTTTCCCGTTATGCCTCGATGACGTTGTTTTTGGCAGGAGATGTGTATTCTTCCCCCTTTGCTACTTGCTGTCCAGAGGGGCACTGCAAATCCCAAGCAGTTGCAATACCTGCGATACCTGTGTTTTTGGACTGCAGTGTAATGGTTGACGGTGGTCTGCTGAAGAGCTTAACTGTTTTTGTGATTTCTGCTGCAGGAAAGTAACTTGATCTTTTCCTGCAAGTTTTATGGTAGATTTGCACTGACACCCCAACTGAGGAATATGCTTCTGTGACTCCAGTGCAGTACTTCTTCTCCATGCAGTACTCAAACTGGCAACCTGGTATGGAAATCATGTCTTTAACCTCAGTTTCCCTATCTGAAATTACACTTAAGTTGCTGTTTTAAAGAAGCATGAGATCCTTTGAAAGAATGCACATGAAGTCTTATAAGCAAAATACTGTTGATGGGTTTTGGTTTTAAGCAGCATAAATGCCTTTTTGCCTTTGTTTCTTTGCTCCAGTGTAAAATTTACACTACTATCTGGGTGAAGGATAGGAAAGTGTGTTGGGTACAATGCACTAATAAATTAGGTCATGGTACCTGATGACTTGTAGCACATCTGTCCCTTTGCAGGAGAAGCAGAAACAGTGGAAAGATCCTGCAGAAGTCCTACAGTCTTATTTGTCACAAGGTAAATAGTACGGGAGATTATCTGTTGAACAGTAATAACTATTCCAGGTTTCCCAAACTGTCAATGAGCTGCAGGCACCAGGGTAAGCTCATCTCATGTGTCTTTATAACTACAATACAGATGTGTTTCTCCTGGCTACCAGTTTAGGAATCCCTAAGAGTCAATAGAGAAAAACAGGGGGTTTAGGGATTAATTAACCAGAAGCATTGTAGACATCTGGTTTAGGATTAAATGAATCATACACCCAAAGTGCTTCATTTGATCAGATAAAGTTCACACCAGTGGACTCATTTCTGATCTGGAAGGTACTTCAGACCCCCACAGATGGGCCTTTCCATCCATAAGCTCCTTTCAAAACATCCTTCCCATGAAGCTCATTATCTTCCCTAAAACTCATGGTTGGCATTGCTTCAGGTGGAAGACATTATCATTTCCATTTTATCATTACCATCTTTATAACAGCTGGGTAAAAAAGGCATTATAAAAAACAGATAGCAGCTATTCCTTTGAGATTTGATCTTTGGATTGTGGCTGTGGCCTGCTTAGGTTATAATTTACTGTGATTTATGCTGAAGAAATTTAAGATTATCTTCTTCATCAACATTTTGCAACATTCAGCATGTGTGATGTTAACTACAAGTTACCAACCTGGTTTTGCATAGCTAGATATGACTTTCTCTTGACTTCCACTAGGAATGGACTAGACTCCTGAGGCTCACTGTAAATAACATACCTAGAAGCAATGCTGGACATTTTCCAAAGTATAATAACCGTCTCCTTATTTTTTAAGAACGCAAACCTCTTGTGTTGTAAGAACATGGTAGCAGAACCACAGGATCAAGGGAGGATGATAACAGGAAATCTTCTCAAACATATTTGAACTACCAAATATCTGTCACTTGCAGTTCCAGGGGCACTGCCTTGGGATTTTAACAGGGGTAGCGTGCAGCCTCTGCATGCATGGCATTTTTAAACAATGTGAGCACTGGCAACATAAATAAGGCATTGCTAGTGTCTTACAGTCAAGAACCTCTACCTATTTCTTAGTTTAGTGACAAATTTCATCCCCGAAGTCCCAGACTTATACACTGCCAGCTTGAGTGCCAGCACAACTTCTAAAATGACCAGTAGAGCCTGATACTGTAATGTAATGAGTTCTTCATGGTCTTACGTCAGTTCCTCTCCAGGTACACATGGCTCAGCAGTAGCATTTTGAGTAAAGGGATTGCAGTTCTTCCCCCAAGTTTGCAAATTTGCCCTTGTGAAAGTTAAATGAAGCCTGGCTGGCCTCTATGGTTTCCCATAACAGACCTTTTTCAGACAGAGTAACAAACCTCCTCCTTGAGTTACATTAAGACCCAAGGCCACAAACACAGGCCAGGGACAAGACTACTCAGAGCTAGACAGACAGGAGGTTTTCACTGGGGGAGGATGCATGCAAGTGCAGGACATGGATATTATTCTGGTGGAGCTACATGTCTAGCACAGCAGGAGCCAAAATAATCAAGGAAGAGTTGCAAAGAAGCCCCATGGACAGCACGTGCTGTGCAAACCCAGGAAAAGCATTGGGAGAGACCTCTGGGGTGGCTGGAAGGAGGACTGGAGCGGCCAGGACAGAAACTTTCTTCTGGTGTGTGATTCCTCCACGTACAGCTCCAGGAAATGGGAACTGTGTGTGATCTTTATGACAGGTACACCACAACAAGGAAATGCCATATTCCATGGTCAGCTTCTCCTTAGGCTAGATTCAACTTTCAAGACCCAGGTTACCGGTAGGTGACTTGTATGAAAGGAGGTAACTCAGTGACTGCACACTTCATGTCATCCCTGATGAAATGGCTGGACACACAAACCCAAAACTCTCAGGGTGAAGAGACTGAGGAAAATAAAGTCCTGGGTATTTAGGCAATCACAGGATGAATGCGATCAATCAGTGTGATGCAACCAGAAAAATACAGACGTACTTGTGGGGTACATCAGGTCAGTATTTCTTGTCGTTGGAGACATGCTCATGCTGTTATACAAGTGACTGTTATGATCCAATCTACACTACTCTGTACAAGTCTGTGCTCAAAAATGTGAATCCCAGGTGGGAGAAGGGCAAAGAAGGGTCATTAAAAAAAAGAGAGAGGTGGAGCACTCATCCCACAAGAACAGAATAAAAGAGCGTGGGTGGCTCAGACTAGAAAATGGAGTTAAAATTGCTCTGTATGTATCTGTTAAATGGCTTATCACCAGGTAGTCATTAAAGAATTAAGAATTATTTAAGTAAGATGGCAACACTGGCACAAGGACAAATGAGAGGAAAGTGACAATGAATAATTTTGAGTGGGAATTAAAAAGCACTTTCTCATCTTCAGATGCCCTAGAACATATTTCCAGTTGCAGTAAGGAAGGAAAATGTCTACAGTTTTTAAGATGGGCTTGTTGTGACTAAGTGACAGTAGACAGCTTCCTAGTGTATCCTGTGTTTGCCTTTTAAAAGAATACAGGCAAAAAGGAGAGCTCAACATTTTGTTGACAAGAAGGTCTTTGTCAAAGATGGAAAAAGTAACCCAAAAGAGCAGCCATGCATATTTAGAGCCTCGAGACAGGAACACCCTTCTTCACCTAGACCCCAAACACTGTTTTGTTGGTTCAAAGACCGTCGAAGAACAATTTGAAGCCAGACAGTTCCTTTCTGTCTTCTCATAGATAGTCTCTGCCGTTTGTAAAATTTGCAGGAAACAATCTAAAGCAATTAGTTGATGGCAGGAGCACCCAGGGTACATGAAGTGTTGTGCTGTGTTCAGTAATATTACTCACTGGATGAAATCCTGGCTTCAGTGAAGTCAAGGTGAGTTCTGTCCTTGATTTCAAGCTTTTTTTTTCAGTGTTTCTGACACTCATACATTCATGCTTGCTGTTAGTCACCATGTCTCAGAGAAAGAGGCAGAACCTGGTAGGATGGTTGAGGGGTATTTATGCCCTAAAACCCAGAAAACATGCCAAAACAAAAAGGATGGCATTAGAATGAAGCTCAAGGGGGTTTTTTTGCCTTAAAAAAATTCTTCATCTATCCGTGACACTGTAAATGTAATTTCCCTGTGACATACTAAAACGCTCAGTGAGCAATGCTTTTTCTCTGAGGTGTTTTTTTACTTTGTAGTTCTTCAATCTTCATTTATGCCACTTCTCCTTCAAATGTTCTGCTTGGGTTTTGTTTATGTTTTCTGCCTTCCCCCCTCCTCCATTCCCTTCACCCAGCTGGAGTAAGATGCCACTGGAAAGATAAAATATGAAGAAAAGCACCTGGCAATTCAGATGGGTTTGAATAGTTTAATGTCCTTTCTAGTTTTAAATTCTTTAGGGTTTAGCCTCCTTCTTAAAAGACATTTCTGATTCACTTACCTGAGATTATGTAAATCACTGCTGAACTCAGAGCAGCAAGGGTTATTTCCCTGAATAAAATTAGCAGACACTTAATAATAAGACACATTTACATTTGTATAACACATTTTATCTCACTGGATCCCAAAGCACTGCTGAAATGTAGTAGGACTTTGAAACTGAGAAACATTCTTGAGGCATTAATTCTTCTCACATTCTCACTAATTTAGCCCACTGATATTTGTGGAGTTATTCCTACTTCATACCGGTGGAAATCAGAGGCAAACCAACCCGAAACTTCTTCCAATCATTTTCCAGAGTTAATTAATTCATCCTGGACCATTTATTACCTGATCATGAAAGCTTTCTGCATGTTTTCTCCAACAGCCTTCCTCCACATATTCACAAAAACATACAATCAAAAAAAGTATCCAAAATTGACTTTTTTTCAAAGTCATAGCCATTTTGCATATAGCTGGCAGGACATAACTGCCCATCCTGGACTAGGTTTGCAGCTCATTTGGTTTGCTGTTAAAATTATTGAGAAGAACTACTTTTCTGTACTTTGAGTTCAGCCTGTTCTGTCCCTCTCCATTTATTCCCCGCTTTCATAAGCACAGGCTTATGTGAACCTGTCCTCATCCTATCCCGACAGTTGATATCCCTTGCTTTTTTTTTTCTTTTGCACTTCAAATTGACTTACAGAGAAGCTTATGCTATACACACACATCTACATCTACTAGTTATATATTTGATCCCATCTTATGATATGTACTTTATGTACATTTGTACACGATTATGATACAGTAAACTTTTAGTATAATTCAAATCCACACTCTAAAGACAACAGAAAGATCAGGAGCTATTGGGCACTCCCCAATGGAGATATATACTTCCAGCAGACTCCAAGACTGCGTCTTGAATAATTATCACCACTTCTTGGTAAGATCTTGCTTTTGTTTTCCAACACCTCATTTCATTACCAGACCAAGTGACAACACAGAAAATTTTCAAGTATTTGTCTTTTCTTAAATGAAACAGCATTATCCTCTAGCCTGGAAATAAACAGCAATGCCGTCATGATGTCTAGAAAATCAGCCAGATTTTAAACCTGTTTTTCAGAGATTTCAGAGAAAATGCTAAAATCTGTTGTGTCAAATACTCAGGTAAAAAGACTGAAGCTGGATTACTGATATACCTGCCTGGTTTCATTAGCGTGCTTCTTGCAGTTGTCCCTGCATTTGCCTGAATATGTGCATTAGGCTCAAAAAAATTGGCAGACAAGGCTTTCTGATAAAGATGTAGGTCTTGAGCCCCAGCCAAATGTCAGCAGGGGCCTTTTTATGGACTCCAGTAGGAATTGGATCATGCCTCCCTGGCATGAAAACTTAATGTATCACCCAGCAAACGTGGAGCCGGGCTATTAGAAGCCCTGAAAAGAAAAATCACCAAACGGGCTTTGCTCTGTGCATCGAATAACAGTTCTGGATATGTGGCCTTTGTTGTTAGTATGTTCATGAGAGACACCTAATTAGATTAGGAGGGCTTTAAATAAGGCAGTAGTAATCGGCTGGGAGAGCCCCGTGCAGACTGGCCAGCAGTGAGGAAAGGCAGCTTCTCCTACAGTTACCAAGACTACAAGGAGCTTTAGCGGCTGGAATGGAAAAAGCGAAAACCAAAGTGCAGCGTATAGTACTGAGGTGCGAATTGGTGACTTGGAGGACTGTGCATTGAGAGCACAAATGATGGCTTTTTACTATGGCTAATTTTCCCTCCTGGGTCTCACTCAACACTGAAATAATTTCTGCCATTTCAAAGGAGAAGATTCAGAAAAGAAAGGCAAAGTGTTTTCCCTTGAGCATCCCAGCACCTCTTTCAAAAAGGGGTGAAAAAGCCAGGGGAGGACGAGATGTAAGCCCTCGACGCGCTGGACCTGTTGCCCGGTGCTGCTGGCAGCGGTTTGCACGAGCTGTCATGTAGTACGGTTGTGTTGCACCGTGTCCCCATGCCCACCTTGCACTGAGATGAGCGGCTGCGTTCATTGCTCAATGACTGGTATTAGAGCATGTCATGAGGAATCAACTTGGGTAAAGGAGGCTGTACTCAGACATTTGGGGATGGTCTCTTTTGGCACACACAGTGAGGCCATTCTGGTGGCACTGGAGCCACGTGGGACAGGCGGTGGGCATGAAGCAGAAGCCTGCAAGACTGGTGCCAGTGGATGGGAGGGAGCAGAAAGGAGAGCAGGTCAGAATAGTTTAAGGCGCTATTTGTCATAAACACCCTTCATGTTCAGTTATGAAACGAGGCAGCAGATACGAGACAAGAAACTAGAAATGCTAATGCCATTTGTAAAGCATGAGAAAAATAAATACAGTGCTATTAGACTGCAGCTAAACATCAGCTCACACAAGTCTAATTAATTAACATGGCAGTTAATTAACAGGACAGTTTTGATCTGCCGTAGCAAAGCTTTGAAATACAGTGGCTGGCTAAGTCATTTATTTCAGTCAAAATTAAAAGCAAATGTTTTTTTATTGGCCCATTTGCAGAGCTCCATATTACCCTAATGGCATCAGCGTGGCATCCCAGTCATCTGAATCCAGTCAGAATTAATCTGAGATTACAAAAGGTAAATAAAGGTTGATCTAGGTCAGGGAGCATTTATGCGGCCATGAGACAACCCCAGATAAGCTGAGTCCCTGGTAAAGTGCAACTGGCCTCTTGCAGCCTCTTGTTTGCTAGTTTTGGTTATTTCCCTCTCAGAAATCAGAGCAAGACTGAACAAATGAACAACGAGCCCAAGAAGACCTTGAATTAGTTTTCTTTCTCCCTTGGCAATGCATCATATAACTTGGGATCCTGTATTTTAAAGGAAACACCACTAGTGCAGCCGAAATCCCTGGCTAGCCCAAGTTCCCACGACCCTGCACAGTAATGCTAGGGTGGCTAGAAAAGTATGGGAAGAACTCTTGCTGCTGATTGCAGCCCCAGGACAAGTGTCTACAGCAGCCATTAAAGTCCCCCTTCAGTGGTGAAGATATTTTCCTCTCTAGGCATGGTCTCGGGCAGGCCTGGTCTCCTACAGACCTGGGGACTGGCACCCAGAGGAGAGGAGGAGATGGACATCACCACGGGATCTGTGAGACATTGTAATTTAGAGATGGTTCTGGGGCAGGCCGCAAAAAAGTGGTTTAAAAATACCTCTGCCCTTTCAAGGGTTTTGTGTCGCACCCGTCAGAAGCAGAGGACGGAAGCTCACCTTACATTTTAATCAGTCTTTCCCTCGCTTAATTTTAATCTGACCCTGAGTAATGCCCCCTAAGAAGATTCATTTAGAAGCAGATTACAGCATCTAATTTGCTAATGATGAGACATCATCCTCAGAATCACAATCTTCCATCGGGACTTAGCAGACGCATCAGGAAATAAGATAAAAATGTCATGCCTCCCTCGACATTGTCTTACAGCTGGAGCGCTTGTCCCCAGCCCCAGCTCCTTGGGTGGGAAGGGCCATGCCTTGCCATACTGGACTGCAGAAAATAAGCAGGAAAAGCTTGGATAAGGGTCTGGTTGGGTCAGAGACCTCTGGGGAGGAAAAAGATGTTTCATGTAGCTCATTGCTCCAAAACCAGCAGGCTCAGGTCAGCACGTGGGTATAAGTCGCAGCTGGCCCATGCAACTGAGACATGTGTTATGGAGAGACACTGATTTCCTACGTACAGATGAGAGATCAAATGCTCACAGTTTACAGCCAGAGGAAGGACAGCAGGTGTTTCACCAGGTTTCATGGTCAGGTGTATGGGTAGGATTTTCTGGGGAAAGCAAAGAGGAATCACAGGACACCCCTGGGGAGTGAAACAAGGGGGAGCCTGGACCACTTGCAATGGCTCAAGGAAGGGAGGGAAGGGGCTACAGGGAGACCCTCATGCTTTGCTTAGGAAAGGTGCTTAGATAATAGAGAAGATGTCAGAAAATGTAGAGTATCCTCTATATTCTCTGGTTATAAAATGGTTTGTGATTACAACCTGATTCAGCTTAAATTCAGTGGAAGACTTAAAAGTTTTTCAATTTCTAAAGGGTACTTTAGTGTAATGAAATGAATTCTAACAACTGAAGAAATAGAAGACATGAATGGAAAGAAATGCATTTGATCCAAAGGTGCCATAGTATCTTCAACTTTTATCCCAAGCAAAAGAAAATCTTTCAGGAAGGGCTCCAGACTGAGCAAACTGAGTCAGCATCTCAGAAGTCATATTAAGAGTAGCAGAGAGCTCAGAAGTATTGCAAAAGGATTTGATCAGCAAAGAAATCTGTGTTCAATAAAAGGAGCATTGCCAAAAGTCAAGCTGAGTCAGACCTGCGAAAGATATTAAAAGACACAGCAAAAGGTTTTCCAGCTGTATGAAAGAAAGAGGAACAGGTAAGGAAGAAAACTGTAACAGTAAAGCAAAGATCAAGAACTAGCTTCCCAAAATTGCCTGGGCCACACCCTGCACACCCATCACACATGCGAAGACTGGAGACGTTTGGGGAGTGAGAGTGGCCATCCCATCTCATGGCAGACCCAGCCCATGGCCTGCCCTGGCTTCCTGCTGGTCCCCCCCACCATGGACGCACAAGCAAGGGGGGCACATAGCTTTAAGCAAAGGCTGAAAACTGAACGGAGGAACTCCTACAGTCAAATATAAATGCTCAAACAGAAAAACTCCGTTTCCTGGGCACCACTGTAGTCCATAGCTCCTAAGGCTGGGGAAGGGATTTGGAAGGGCAATATGGGCTGTAAACTGAGAAACAGGGCAAGAGCTGCCCCTCTCACCTCCTCTCCAGGCATTTGCTGGTCTGGCACCAAGCAGGAGCTGCTGCCAGCCCTACAGGAACAGTCACCTTTTCTACCTCGGTCTCCCTGGCCTCTCTCCTCCTCTGACACACCTCCTGCTCCCGCAGTGCTCCCTCCAGCAGTGCTCCCTCCAGCAGTGCTCCCTCCAGGATGGACTCCCAGGTGTACCTGCCTCACGCCCACTCCAGTATGGGGACAGGGCACAGAGGGGTAGGAGAAGGGGTTTTGCAGCCTCCTCTTGATCGTAGGGGTCTGTAGAGGAGAGAGACGCAAACCCAGCAGTCCTGCAAGGATATACGGCACAGTGCCCTCGCTAGTGGCTACCCACCCCGCAGCCCCAGATGGTCAAGGACAGAGTTTTCTGTGGGATGACTGGGATAGACACATTTCTTGTGAGGAGTCGGGGAAAGCCCAACTCTGAAGAGGGCAATGCTCCAGGGCCTGGTATGTTCCTCCTGTGCCATGGGTGACAAAACTGTCTTCTGCAACCTCTTCTTCTGCATGGCAGGGAAGTCAGGGTGGAATGTGGAAGGAAAGGTTGTTCAGGGTTGTCCAGGGAAGGAGGGGAAGTGGAGATCTGGGGCTACGTAGGGAGACCAGAGAGATGCCTCCATGGCAATATTGACCCCTTTTTTTTGGAGTCAAGAGTTCTGTTGCTTCCAGTGCTGCAAGGTGGGGGATGGAGCCTCTCAGCACAGGAGGGGCATCCCACTAGTGTTTTCCATGCATCTCATCCGTGCTGCATTGCTGGTCATCTAGCCTGAGGGCTGGGAATCATAACACACAAACATTGCACCATACACAACGAGCTCCTCTCCAGCCTGTCCCATCACTGGACAACCAACAGGAATTTGTTGATTTAAAATGCGCTTATGTGACACTTTACCCCACATAGCAATACAGCAGACTAGTTGTTGTCTCTTAGTTGTCACAGGAACTTTCAAGGACTTACTTGCCTCCTAGAGGATCTCATGATGCTGCAGCTCACACGTGTACCTGGGACCAGTGATGCACAAGTGTTAGAACACATTTGTAAAAGAGTTTCTCATTTAATTTCCTTCTCATGCATGGTTCCCCTTTAGGAACCAAAGTGACATAAAGTAAATGGAAACAGAGGATTCACATCAAACCGCACTATTGCTCCAGACCAACTTGCTAAGGCAGACAAGGCCAGCGGACATGTTAAAAGAGGTGAGGAAACCTGATCCTTGGCAGACAGAGGTTCTCCAACAGCATCCGACAGCAGCGGAGTTGATGGAGAAGAGGAAACTGGTTTTAAGATGGAACTTTGTATGTTTCTGAATGTGATTGCATGATTGCAAGAAAACTAATTGAATGCTTCAGGCATCCCTCCCTGTTCTGTGTCCTGCGTTGCAATGTGTACCAACACCAAATAGTGAGAAGTACTAAGATCCGCTGATTACCCCATTACCACCTGCTGGAGATTTTCCCTGTTTTTCAATAAGCCATGATGACCATTTATTAAGCCAGGGATTTGGACTAGATGCACAGTGGATTTGATCTGTTTCCTAAGGTGTGCTTTAACATGTGCTACAATTTGGTTTTTAACCATTTGTTTCGTGTAAAATGGAAGCTTTCCTATGGAGAAAAGGTGTTTGCATAGGTCTCTGCAGAAATTATTGCATGGCCTGGACCTGTACTGCACGTAGATAAGAAAACTTGGCTGACTGATTATGAAAATAGGTAGGACAGTTTCTAATGTGGGGGAACATGTTGTTTGGGGAATTTAACAGGAGATTAACAAATATGGTTTGGCTATCAAATATCGATAAGTGCCATTAAAAAGGACTCAAAAAGATCTCAGGTTTTACTTTAACTCTATATATGGAACTACAAATATTATACAGTACAATTTTGCTAAGTAACACAGATTGTGCATATGCAATAACCAATTACTTAAACTGAAAGAGAAAGAGAAACGGAAAATAAAACTTATTTTAGCTATCCACTTGCAAATAAAAATGGCATTTCATATAATAAACTTCAGGACTCCATTACTGAAAAAAGGCATCTAAAAATATCACACTTATATTTCACCAAATAATAAATGTGGATTGATATGGTATCTTTCATACTCAGGAAATTCCTCACAGGTTTGCTTGATGACACATGGTTGCCTGATCAGTTGGTCTGTAGCAAATTTAGCTATAACACATTCACCTCTACTCACAGAGATATTTCAGTTTTACAATCTAAGGGAAGAAATACAAAGTTGGGCAGCATATCAGATTTAGAAATCTGTCTGCACTTTTCTTGCCTAAAGAAAGTCATGAGCTCTTCAATATTAATTTTTATTACTTCCTTTTGGAGGAAGAAGGATGTTATGGAACAGGGTTTGAGTAAACTGGAAATGGGCTTGAGGAAACAAGACAGAAGAGTTGGGGCAAGAGGAGAAATTCTCCTCTATTGTCATTAATTGAGGTGGACTTCAACTAGCAAGAACTGAACGAAATTTACATGTAATTGGTGGTAGCTGAGAGCCATCTGCCTTAGGGGAAGGACATTCAAAAGGAATTGCTGAAGAATTTCCAGGGAGATACAGGCACAACATTACATACTTATATTCAAACCACTCTCTGAATTCACACAGCAGCATTTAAGGTGCAAAGAAGAACTAGTCTAACGCACCAGAGATATCAAAGTATCCAGTGCCTCTTTCTCAAATAATCATAGGGTAACAAGGATCAGTTGGTGATCATCTGGCGTGGTGTCTTGTGGAACCTACCAGGCCAAACTACCAGGCATTTTCAAGTCAGTTCTTGTCTGAACTAGAGCATACCTTTCAGAAAACAGGTACTCTTGATTAAAAATAAAAATAAAAATCTTATGATTGGTTTCACCGATGCTCTGACAAGGTTTTCTAGTGGTTAATCATTTTCACCTTTAAAAATTTGCACATTCCAAGGCTTACCAAGTTGACCATCAATTTCCTGCCACTGGATCTTATTACATGTTTATCTACTAGTTTGAAGCCTGCTGGTGAATGTCAAAAGCCACATTCGGCTTTTGCCAGTGCCATATTTCCCAGTGGCCATGTACAAATTGCCAGAAGTTGCCCAGAATCAGCCCTATTCACAGCAAAGTCCCTACAAGAGTTTCTGCAGAGCCTCTCCTACCTTGTCTTGGTAGGTTTAAGTGACCCATAAATGACAGCAAGGAACGTAACTTTATCTGCACCACTGGAGCAGTGAGGCGCTAACTTCAAATCCCCTCCCCCTTTTTGGGTGAGAGTCGTGCATTCACATCTCCCACACTAACCACAAGCAAAGGGTGGCTGGAGCAGGCTTTGCTCAGCCTCTTCCATCAAAAGGACTTCAATTTGACACAGAGAGAGGTGCAGCCCTGTGGTGAGGGCGCAACCCCTGGCGAGGAAGCTGGCTGAGGTCCTAACCTCAAGGATGCAATAAGTGCAGTTCCCGCAACTGCTCGGGGATGTGCATGCCAAACCTTGCAGCTGCAACTATCGTTTTACACGTACTGTGACACTGAGGCAAGCACTGGGAGGTGGTTTAGCTCCTAGGTCCTCTTGGCAGTAGCCCTGGAGGGCCCCCAGCAATCACTGAAATACATGACCAAGCGAAAAATTGCCAAGGCAGGAGAGCAAAAGGAAGGTACCAAACACCATGTACAGTAGCTTTGAAGAGCTCAGTTCCTCTTCAAGCTCCTAAAGGGGAGTCTGATAAAAGCCGCAAGTAAATATATCTCCAGCACTGTGATTTTTTTAAAAGCAAGAAGCAGCATGAACCTTCCCCAGATCAGTCTGTGGTGTGTCTGTCTGCCTCTCACTAATGCACGCTTACAGGTGGTGTAAATGGCCCTGACACCCTGCAAAGTCTCCGGCCCTCTCACGTCCCAGCGTGCAAATGTCAGGCAGAAGAGAGGTCACTCCAGGGCTGCCATCACAGTCTAAGAGCATGGTGGGCTGTGGAAACAGTTTGGACCCTTGTTCTGGGTCTCGGGAAAAGCCTGGGATTTGGTCAGTCATTACAACACTGAGCACTGGGAAGCTTCAGCCTCTGTATGGATTTAGCCCCCTGTTAATTCAATATTAAATTTGCCACAGGAAATGTGCTTCTGGAGCAAACACTGTGTGCCTTTTGCCTAGCCAACAGCGTAACATTGCAAAGAAAACAGAAATCTAACAAATAGTCTTTTCTCAACATGTAGCATACAATCTTTCTTCAAACATGCAACAAAAATTATTAGAGCAATTTAATGAGGAACAACAAGGGAGGGGGCAGACACTGGCGGGGCAGTGCAGGACATGTGCAGGAATGGTAGGGGAGATGGGGGAGAAGGGGAGATACAGGGATCCTCTGGCCATTAGACCGTATTGCCCAACTGGACATGGAATTTAATCTTTTCCTGCAGATGGCAGACAAAATCCTTCACCTTAATGTAAAACCAAAAAGAGGATAGAGGATTTGCTATGGATCTAAAAAGGTCCCAACCCTGCTGGTAAGAATCAAGACCAAGTCACATCATGGAATTAATTTTTTTCTGTGGTTTGTTTGGAATTCTTTTGAGCAAAAGTAGGAAATGGCTTTTTTTCTTTCAAAGACCACATTACAAAAAACTTAAGTGAAGAAATTAGGAAATAGGAAAATTAAGCGTTCCTGTACAGCCTTCATTTGACCCCCTTTATGCACGTACTTTATAGCTTCGTCTCTGCAACACTTTCTTTTCACCCCACGGGACCCATTTTATTCATTGAAGATACTGGAAAAACATATCGTGAAGGAGACAGTGGTTTACAGGCAAAAAGGACAGGCTTATACTTGAGGCAGTTGAATGTTGCCCTAGAGGACTGGGGACTGAGTCTACAAAGGATTTAAGCCTTGCACTTAATAACCTTGTCCATCCGCCCTGGACCTGATGTTTGTGGCATCTCAGGGTTCACCCAGAGCCTTGCAGAACATCTCAGTGCCCCATGCTGGCAGCAGTGGGGACAACACAGGGGCATCCATCCCAGGCAGGATCTCCTCTTTCGCCCAGAGCAGACACTTCAACTTCTTCCTCTCTGCTGATTCATTGCTGCCGCTGGCACACTGCACCCCGCCATCTCCAGTTTCCCTGAGACACAGTTTGGACCTAGGGCTAGGCTTTTATGACTAATCATTTTAATATTAGAAACAGAGATTCCAGGATCAAATCAGAGGTAAAACATAATACTGTTCTGCACTTAAAAACACTCTCTCTGTGCCATTTCAGTGTCTGTCACCACGAAGCCCTCCAATGTGTCCAGGCCGCGGAGATGGGAAATGAACTTTCCCACAGCCATCCGTCTCCTGTCCTCCCCTCTCCCTGCCCACCTCCTCTCACCTGAATCATTTCTCTCCATTCTAGCTCTTATATTGCACTATTTTGTCTTCCCGCTCCTAATTTGCTTATGCTGCAAATGTAAACTTAATGACTTGAACTTTATCATCCCCTTTTATTAGTATCCCTTGCTAGCATAAGGTGACATAACACACCTTTTGAAACCTTTATTAAGTTGCAATGGCACGCAGCATACAACTGTGAAACATATTAATCAGACAAGCCTTCTGTTAATCTATGAATTCCAGTGTATTCTCAGCAAGACCCATATGGACACAACACAGGTGGCGGCATCGAGGTGTTTTGTCCACACTACCTGTCCCTGTTCTCACTTTAAAGATTTTGACATCACAGCTACCACAGCAAACTGGGAATTGAGGTAATTTTTTTAGGGAGAGCCACCGTAAAGTTGTATTCATTAGTATTCATTAATAATTTTCCATGAGGAAATTAATAATTTCATATTCTCTGCAGAGTCTGAAAGGTACACAGTAATTAAAAGATGGAAAGGTTTGCATAAGTATCTACCTTTCGAAGGCTTAATGCGACGTGGGTTTTGTAGGAAAAATTGTCTGATATCCTAGGACTGTGTCAAGATGCATACTTGCAAGAAGACATGTTAAAACTGCCCGAGGCGCCTTCTTTCAGTCATTTTCTGTTCTGTATTTGATTACACAACCGTACCGTTCCTGTAACTTAGAAGTAGCGCTCAATGGATTCTAAAACACTTACTTCCAAGAAAGGAACATTTAGAGAGATTCAGGTGCCTAAATATAAGAAGAGCTGTCTAATGTCATTTTAGATGCTCTGAGAAGCCCGTCTGGCTTGCAGCTGCTGCTCCAGCAGGGCACAAATCCTGCCATAAATCCTGTGTCAAAGCTGCCAACACATTTAGATGACTCCAGCAACTGCCATCATCTCCAAAGGCATTATGTTTAGGTACCTGAATTTCCCCATTTAAATTACATTTGAACACTGAAAACAGAGAGTCATCAGATAAACTCAGATATAACTTCAGCCAGGATTTCCTAGCCACAGTGCACGATTACTCTCATTTCTCTCTTTCAGTCATTCCTGCTTAGTTTTGAGTTTATTGCCTCTCGGGGTCTCCAGGCAATTTTGGCAAAATGGCTGACAAATCAGAAGTGGCTTGCGGGAGCGTAGTCTGAGGAAATACTTGTCTGCATTCGGAAACTGGCAGACGTGGCATTTCCATTCAGCCCACTAATCCTCACGTAGCAGGGGGTCAAAGTTATAAGCATGCAAGCGCTGCCTCTTCTCACCCTGTTTGCTGGTTTATGCTGGTCTGGGGATTGGGTTTTTGCCAGAAGTTCATCCCTGAGGTAGGCTTCATTTGCAGTGACAGAAAAGGGAAAATGCTTCCGCAGTCTTAGGGCAGGAGTGGGAACAGGCAGAAGTGACAACAGGACTATGCTAAGGTTACACCGGTACCCGTGATATTATTCCCATCAGGCAAATCCAGTCTGTGATGCTGTCTTTAACAGAGTACAAGGAAGCCTATGTGGATACTGCAAGAATACTGCAAGCTCAAAAATATATGTTGTCGGAAGATTTAAGGTCTTCTAATGAATTTCCTTAAACCTGTACTTGTTCTGCAATGTCTATTTTAACGGTGTTTTCTGGTTGCAGGAGTAACTCTTGGCATGCCTTCTTTAGCTTCTTTGCAGATAGAAACTATGCTAAACAATTTTCCCACCTAATTTCAATGGAGTTAAGAACCTAGACATCTTTCTGCATTTGGCCTCCAAACACTGTTTATATTAGAAATGTTTTTGTTGTTTATAAGAGCAGTACATCTTCCTTGCTGTGGGTCAGCTCACGTTCAGAAAAGAGGTTTTGTGTCAGTGCAGGTTATATTATTTTGCCAGTCAGAATAAACTGTACTAGCAAAAGGACTGTTTTAATGTGGGCTTATATCTACAGTAGAGTTTTCAGCACTATTCCTAAGTTAGGATATAATTTTTTTTCACATTACTATCTGACATCCATGCAGGCAACAGCTTGTAAGTGCAGCTTAGATCGAACAAGGTGAACTTTGCTCAGCTCAGTAAAGTGTTAATATCATCAGTAGCAACAGGCACGAGAGAAATAGAGTCACTGCTGCTAGACATCAGAAAGCTGGTGAGACAGGTTGAGATATTCCAGATGCTTGCCTGGAGATATATTCAAGCTACTCTGACCATCGCTACCTTGTGAAAATCAGTTTTACTTAAGGTCTCTCTGTGTGGATACTCCAACGGAGACACACCCCATATTTCCAACCACTTTGTGATATATGGGTCAAATATATCTTAGAGCAAGAAATACCATCTTCTGACAGTTCACTGTTTTAAAAATGTTTTGTCTATAAATACGCTTACACGCTGTGAGTAACAATGATGTTTTCTTCCTCCCATGTCCTGGTTGCCTTGTGCATTTAGACCATGGGATCCTCTGATTAGGGTCAATCTTGCGTTGTATTTTTTTGTGCAGCGTGACCTTTAAGTTTAGCTGATGTGATTACACCCCAACACAAACCAAACTGCAGACAATATCAGTGTAAACACAGCAGACAATCCTTCTGTGTAGGAACTGTGACCTTCCCTTCACTGTCTCAAAAGCACAACCCATAGCCCAGTACATGTAGGCACCAAAGCTGAAAAAGAAAAAAATGCTCAGTTCTGAACTAATTCTGTTAAAATTTTTTATTTGTGGTTGCCATGGTAATTATACACTTAACAAGGTAAGTTATAGTCTGGAAAGTTGTGCTGCAGATGAAAAAGGCAGCATCTCAAAGTCACAGAATATGGTGCCCAAAGACATAGGTGCAAAGATTTAATTCCTTTTTATTCCTTTTTTCTGTGGTATGCTTTTACACTAGCTTTATAAGCTCTCCATTAAGAATATCAAACCTTGTTAACTGTCTTTCCTTTGCCTGTCATTGTAGGCTTGCTGCTGGCATTCAGAAATTAGGGGAAGACCTGGGAGCCCTGCTGGCCTCGTTTCTACCCCAGATGGCAAGAGGATGGCAGGAGAAACAGCTCTGCTCCTCTGGCCACCCTCACAGGACCTCCTGTGACTTCTAAGAAACTTCACTCTGCTGCCTGAAACTTAGGTTGTTCTGAGAAATGATATAAAAAAGATATTTTTTTATATCTGCATCAGATAGTGTTATTTGTATATCCGTTCTCTGGCGTGTTTTCCCTTGTTGCTCTGTGTGGGTCTTTCACACAACAAAAAAGGGAGCTGAAAAAAGACTTTAAAGAAAAGAAAATATAGAGCCTCATAATTTGACAGAGGGGTTCAAAAGGAGGTGAGAAGCCAACAAGCTTAAAATCCGTTTTAATCTCCCTACTGCTTTCATGAGACAGTGTTGTGGTTTAGCCCGGCAGGCAGCTAAACACCACACAGACGTTTGCTCACTCCCCTCCCCAAGTGGGATGGGGGATAGAATCAGAAAAAAAAATTTTAAAAAGCCTAAGAAAGCTTGTGTTTCCTTTTTGCTAGTTGGTGGAAACTTGGCAGTTATTTTATTGATCACATCCATTGGGATCTGACGATGTCCATCTTGCCATTTTATTCCTAAAAACTGGATCTCCTGTGCAGGTCCCTTGACCTTACTTTGTTTTATGGCAAAACTGGCCTTTAGAAGGATTTGGACTATTTTCTTCCCTTTCTCAAAAACCTCTTCTGCTGTGATGCCCCACACGATGATGTCACCAATGTATTGCAGGTGTTCTGGAGCTTCACCCTGT